>JACVVK020000341.1:400000-467500 GCA_018292915.2 Batillaria attramentaria | reverse complement strand
CTCATCACCTGCTTGTACCATTCTGATGAGAAACAAAGCAAACACAACAGTAACCTACGTATTCAGATGGCTCTTAGACCAAGAACACTACAAGACGGATCATCTACCTCTCATCTACAGTGAAGCACTTTGATAATGAGGTAGGATACATTGTCGTGTCGAACTGGCGTAAATGTAAAATAATAGCAATACTTAAAGTGTGATATGGTGTGTGTTCACAAGTGTTACCAGTACAAAGATATTATACATGTTCATCATCATTGCAAATTGTGGGGCTGGGGGCTGGGGGCTGGACTGAGTGGGGTGTGAGAAAACAAGCTTTCATCTTCCTTGATTGCAGAATGTGAAATCAGTAAAGTTAATACGTGATGAATATCAGTATGCCACTGAACTTTTATGAATAATCACATTCTCCACGACTACAGACAGATCTCTCTCTCTCTCTCCCTCTCTCTCTCTCTGTTTGTTTGTTGCTTCATTTTTTTTCTTTCTCCTTCTTCTTTCTTTCTTTCTTTTTCTCTTTTTAATTTAGAGTAGCAACGGCAAGTTTGAAAATGGTAACTGTGCCAATAACTTTACCGTTGATAAATAAAGGATCATTGTCATTGTCATTGTCATTGTCATTGTCTCTCTCTCTCTCTCTCTCAAAGCTACTTCTACCGAATCCTCATCTTACAGCTGATGAAAAGCTAAACCAGCTGCAGCTTCTTCCCTTGTCAAAACACCTGCTATACAACAAAGGAATTTTCATGTATAAGCTCTGGAACAGAAAGGCTCCTAACTATTTATCCGACTGTTGCCACCGCTCAGCCTCCCGATATGGCAGTTCAAACAACCTGTGTATCATTCCAAAGCCGCGAATTGACATTTTCAAAAGCAGTCTTTCATTTTCTGGAGCGGCATTATGGAACAGTCTTCCAGCCCATGTTAAACACGCATGCTCTGTCGCAAATTTCAAAGATCTTTTCTTCACATATCTTATGTCTTATGTTTAATCTTCTCACAGTCTATTCTCGCCCATTCCTACACGCGTTTTAAAACTAATGTTCCTGTGTAGAGTGTAGTTACATTTCCTATGGTTTCATTGCTACTCTGCTTTTTTTCCTGTTGCATTACATGTGTGTGTGTATGTATTTTTTCTGTTTAGATAGATATTACTAGAAATAGCAACGGCGGGTATGAAAATTGACTGTTTCACGTTAACTACCTCTACCGCTGAGAAATAAAGTTTTCTTGATTCTTGATTCTCTCTCTCTCTCTCTCTCTCTCTCTTTTTCTCGTTTAATGTGTGTGTGTGTGTGTGTGTGTGTGTGTGTGTGTGTGTGGTGTGTGTGTGTGTGTGTGTGTGTGTGTGTGTGTGAGAGAGAGAGAGAGAGAGAGAGAGAGAGAGAGAGAGAGAGAGAGCTCTTAAATTAGTTCTCAGATATGCACTGGACTATCGCAGCTTGTGATTTCACCATCTGTGTAGTAACCGATAAGAACATAAATCAAGCCATTGCCGGTCACCTCAAGTACATATACACCGTAGTATTGTGTGATTGTGTGAACACTAGTCACGTTCGTGGCCTGTCCGTACCAATACCGCCCGTTATCAATTGTTATCTCATATTATCACGAACACGACCGTCTGCAAAGTACCCCCAGCAAGTGAAGAGTCCATTCGCACTTTCACGGCGTCTTAGTTTGATATCACTTCCCAATAAATGACCGATCGCTTTCGCTATATTTTTCAAAACTTTCTCCTCATGTCCTACAGACGTAGTCTGATGCTGTTCCATTAACTTAAAAAAAAATCTCTTTGAACTGCTCTTTTCTGTCTTCATGGCAAATGTGGACCTGCTTTGAGAAAGCCGATCAGGATCGGTTGACTAGAGCAGGCTAGGCCTGTCATCATTCACCGACAGTACTAGAGCAGGGTAGGCCTGTCATCGTTCACCGACAGTTCTAGAGCAGGGTAGGCCTGTCATCATTCACCGACAGTACTAGAGCAGGCTAGGCCTGTCATCGTTCACCGACAGTACTAGAGCAGGGTAGGCCTGTCATCGTTCACCGACAGTACTAGAGCAGGGTAGGCCTGTCATTCACCGACAGTACTAGAGCAGGCTAGACCTGTCATTCACCGACAGTACTAGAGCAGGGTAGGCCTGTCATCGTTCACCGACAGTACTAGAGCAGGGTAGGCCTGCCATCATTCACCGACAGTACTAGAGCAGGGTAGGCCTGTCATCGTTCACCGACAGTACTAGAGCAGGGTAGGCCTGTCATTCACCGACAGTACTAGAGCAGGCTAGACCTGTCATTCACCGACAGTACTAGAGCAGGGTAGGCCTGTCATCGTTCACCGACAGTACTAGAGCAGGGTAGGCCTGTCATTCACCGACAGTACTAGAGCAGGCTAGACCTGTCATTCACCGACAGTACTAGAGCAGGGTAGGCCTGTCATCGTTCACCGACAGTACTAGAGCAGGCTAGGTCTGTCATTCACCGACAGTACTAGAGCAGGCTAGACCTGTCATTCACCGACAGTACTAGAGCAGGCTAGACCTGTCATTCACCGACAGTACTAGAGCAGGGTAGGCCTGTCATCGTTCACCGACAGTACTAGAGCAGGCTAGACCTGTCATTCACCGACAGTACTAGAGCAGGGTAGGCCTGTCATTCACCGACAGTACTAGAGCAGGCTAGACCTGTCATTCACCGACAGTACTAGAGCAGGCTAGACCTGTCATTCACCGACAGTACTAGAGCAGGGTAGGCCTGTCATTCACCGACAGTACTAGAGCAGGCTAGACCTGTCATTCACCGACAGTACTAGAGCAGGCTAGACCTGTCATTCACCGACAGTACTAGAGCAGGGTAGGCCTGTCATTCACCGACAGTACTAGAGCAGGGTAGGCCTGTCATCGTTCACCGACAGTACTAGAGCAGGCTAGGTCTGTCATTCACCGACAGTACTAGAGCAGGGTAGGCCTGTCATCGTTCACCGACAGTACTAGAGCAGGCTAGGCCTGTCATTCACCGACAGTACTAGAGCAGGCTAGGCCTGTCATTCACCGACAGTACTAGAGCAGGCTAGGCCTGTCATTCACCGACAGTACTAGAGCAGGCTAGGCCTGTCATTCACCGACAGTACTAGAGCAGGCTAGGCCTGCCATCATTCACCGACAGTACTAGAGCAGGCTAGGCCTGTCATTCACCGACAGTACTAGAGCAGGCTAGGCCTGTCATTCACCGACAGTACTAGAGCAGGCTAGGCCTGTAATTCACCGACAGTACTAGAGCAGGCTAGGCCTGTCATTCACCGACAGTACTAGAGCAGGCTAGGCCTGTCATCGTTCACCGACAGCAGTAGAGCAGGCTAGGCCTGTCATCGTTAATCGACAGTACTAGAGCATGCTAGGCCTGTCATCGTTCACCGACAGTACTAGAGCAGGCTAGGCCTGTCATCGTTCACCGACAGTACTAGAGCAGGCTAGGCCTGTCATTCACCGACAGTACTAGAGCAGGCTAGGCCTGTCATCGTTCACCGACAGTACTAGAGCAGGCTAGGCCTGTCATCGTTCACCGACAGTACTAGAGCAGGCTAGGCCTGTCATCGTTCACCGACAGTACTAGAGCAGGCTAGGCCTGTCATTCACCGACAGTACTAGAGCAGGGTAGGCCTGTCATTCACCGACAGTACTAGAGCAGGCTAGGCCTGTCATCGTTCACCGACAGTACTAGAGCAGGCTAGGCCTGTCATCGTTCACCGACAGTACTAGAGCAGGCTAGGCCTGTCATCGTTCACCGACAGTACTAGAGCAGGCTAGGCCTGTCATAATTCACCGACAGTACTAGAGCAGGCTAGGCCTGTCATCGTTCACCGACAGTACTAGAGCAGGCTAGGCCTGTCATAATTCACCGACAGTACTAGAGCAGGCTAGGCCTGTCATCGTTCACCGACAGTACTAGAGCAGGCTAGGCCTGTCATTCACCGACAGTACTAGAGCAGGCTAGGCCTGTCATCGTTCACCGACAGTACTAGAGCAGGCTAGGCCTGTCATTCACCGACAGTACTAGAGCAGGCTAGGCCTGTCATCGTTCACCGACAGTACTAGAGCAGGCTAGGCCTGTCATCGTTCACCGACAGTACTAGAGCAGGCTAGGCCTGTCATCGTTCACCGACAGTACTAGAGCAGGCTAGGCCTGTCATCGTTCACCGACAGTACTAGAGCAGGCTAGGCCTGTCATCGTTCACCGACAGTACTAGAGCAGGCTAGGCCTGTCATTCACCGACAGTACTAGAGCAGGCTAGGCCTGTCATCGTTCACCGACAGTACTAGAGCAGGCTAGGCCTGTCATCGTTCACCGACAGTACTAAGGCAATGAAGACAGAAAAGGGGAAAAAGAACTGGAGTTACACACACACCGTTGTTTTGTAACACAAAACCAAGGTGTTCATCAGATCGTGCGGCCTGACTCATCAGGTTTCAGCTCAAAGATTGGGATGTTCCCATGAGGAAAATTACGACAGGGGGGCAGAAAACATGATGAATGGTGCAAAGCAGACTGAATCGGCCTGGGTATGGGGTGGTGGTGGCGGGGGAGAAGGGGTGGGGGTGGGCGGGGTGTATACCGGCAATAAGAGATAAAGGAAACTAAAGCAAGGACATAACCTTCAGGACTCACGCAACGAAAACATGTAGTGGCTTACTTTGGATGTTTGCTATCAAGTGTGTGGGTTTTTTGGGTTTTGTTGTGTGTGTGTGTGTGTGTGTGTGTGTGTGTGTGTGTGTGTGTGTGTGTGTGTGTGTGTGTGTGTGTGTGTGTGTGTGTGTGTGTGTGTGTGTGTGTGTGTGTGTGTCTGTGTGTGTGTGCTTCTTCTTGTTTTGCGAGATCGGAAAGATTATGAATCAGGTTATCAGGCGATAACTATGTTAAAACATGTCCTCATATAGCTTGTATTCGTCTGCTTATCGCGCTGTAGTCTGGGTAAATGAGACATGTCAGCTTTGTATTTTGACGGCTGTGGGTCTCTCTGATGAGTACGCGATTGTATGAACAATAGAGTATTGTCAGTGAACTAACAGCACTGTGACATCACTCACTACTACACCATTGTAGCGGCGGATGTTGCGCAGTACTGTTGTCACCCCGTCTGACCAGTCTGCAACGGGAGTCAGTCAAAATGGCGGAGATTGTTTTTTCTTCTTCTGGTGCTACTAAGATTGAATAGTTTTGACGCCGACTGTTCGCAGGTTTAAAGTCACACGCTGAAATATGAGCATCTGAGTTTCCACACGTCTTACATAACAGCAGCCTGTTCTGGTTAACACATGGGCGCTATCTTTCACACAGGCAAACCGAAATCCAGAAACAAAAGGTAGCGCAGGAAATCGTCCGGCTTCTTGATTAACCCTCGTGTGCCAGCGGTCTGAGTGTCCGGTCAGACGAACTGTGGCCTTGACCTTATCCAGGACAAGGTATGAAGGGTGGTGCCATCACAAAAGGGACTGGCCAGTCGTATCACGTAGTCACAGCATGTCCGCCAAGGACACGGAGCACCGCCCACTGGCCAAACCATCGTAATCGACCACTCTAACCCTGGATTGGTTTGGCAACCCGGTGCACCGGCGTGCAGTTCACTGATAGGCGCCGTTTGTTCAACCCATGTATTTCGTTATTTACCTCTGTGCATCACGTTAGTACATACCTACCCAGCGGGCCTTGCTTCTATAATTCCCTCTCGTGTGCTTTCTGGTTGTAGCAGTGACCTTCAGAAACGACGGTGTACAATATGTTTCTACTTTCACCTCTTGTTGCCTAACAGTGCACTGCAAAAATCTTGTAGATTACTTGTAGGTTACTTTCCCTGATCAAAGACCTACTTCACGATATTCTACATCCAGTCAAATAAATAGTTTTCCAGAGCATAGATGCACTGCACCCCATTTTGGGGACGCTGGGCATAAACAGGGGTTCAAAAATCCATTTGTTAATATTTTTGAAGAATGTCCTGTAATGAATTTTATGCTTGGGTATTTTATGAGCACTACAGGCCAGGTTTTAACTGCTGAATTCCTCGAATTCAAACCGATGGAGAATGTAATTTCTGCTAAAACAACAACAACAACAACAACAAAAATACTCAGAAAGTAGTTTAATCTCTGCTAAAACCATTTTTATTCTAGCGAACCTAGAGGTTAATCTTACGTGAACCCAGAGATTATTTTGGGGAATACTAGCTCACACCGCCTGACAGCACAAGTGCGGAAATGTGAAAGAGAAGATTAGTGCGCGGGCTCACTGGCTTGTCATTGAGAACACCCTCGGCCTTCACTGAGTTCCCGAACGACAAAGACATTTTTAGACACGGTAACCCCTTTCCTTGTCGTTGTCCTTGCGAAGCAGAGACACAGGAGGAGTGGGAGGGGGAGGGGGGGGGGCGGAAGATAGAGGGGAGGATGCAGGAAGGGGGCAGAGAGTGGGGACAGAGCGGCAGATGGGACTGGGACTCTCCCTGATCTCCCATCGTGCCCATGGAAAGCGGACAGTACTTAAACGCCCAATGCTCAAGAAAAAGTATCTCAGGGAAGTTTTCCCGTGTCGGTGCGAGGGTGTGGGCGGATAGGTAAAGATTGTGTCCGCCTACACACGTACACTGTCTATTCGAGGCAACCCTCTATCGCAATATGGTGCATTTCCTCGGTGTATTGAGGGCCATTGACGGTATAAAATTGTAAAAGCAAGTGTCACTGAAGTAGTCTAACCACGACGGTTGCCATACGTTATCAGACAATGTGTTAAGGAAGTTTTATTCTTCATTACAGACAACAGACCGCTTCTCGTATAACATGGCACAGAGTTGCACGTCGTCCTGTACGGCTGTAGACAGGTTTCCGACATTATCACGGACTCCACGTCTTCTTTAAGCAGTGAATCAAACACATACACTCCCCGCCCCCAATCACCAGACACATTTCAAAATATAAACTTCAAGTGTTTAAGTCATTTTAATCGTGGGTTTGTTTTTTAATAAGTATATCGAATCGTGAAGAAACATACACTAAGAGCAGTTAGGCGGGCAAACTGACCTAAACAAAAATAAACAATAAATTGTATCAGTCGTCAGACAACACCATATAATTATGTGAAACCGTCCATGGATCAGAACGCGACTATATAAGCAGTATGTATGTATGTATGTATGTATGTATGTATGTATGTATGTGTGTGTGTGTGTGTGTGTGTGTGTGTGTGTGTGTGTGTGTGTGTGTGTGTGTGTGGTGTATGTATGTATGTATGTATGTATGTTGTGTGTGTGTGTGTGTGTGTGTGTGTGTGTGTGTGTGTGTGTGTTGGGGGGGGGGGGGGAGATTTCATGATATCAAATGTGTATTCTCGACAGTTAAGGTCGTTCTGTAAGCTTTGAAAATGTAACTCTGTGCTCTTTAGAAGCAAAAACGAATTTGATTTCAGTCTCGTATCGTTTCATTTTGTTCAGCGTTTGTTTTGGAGACGGAAAGAAATCATAATGGTAATGAGAGTAGTATAATGATCAGTTTTACTTCCTTCGTTAGTAGTCCATGAAATATGATGAAGACACTGACAGCCACAAAGAGAAATGTAATTCAGTCTTCGGTCCTTTTGAAGGTCACGAATTTCTTAAAAGCCCTTCCGCTTTCTCACACACGCAGAAAGCAACGACCCGTGACGGTCACACACGACTAGACACACTCTGCTTGGCTTCGTTAGTTCACTGTCACGGATCACAACGCGACTTGTTAGAACGGTGGTTGGTCTGCATAATTCATACCAGAGCAAGTATACACCACAACGATGATTCGTATCAACAATACAGACGAAAATCGGACCAACCCGCGGTGCATTATAACTGTTCCATTGTTACAACGTAACCCAAGCAAAGTCGACGTTTCCAAGCGGGATTCTCTCGTGTTTATTTGCGGCCGTGTCTAAAAGGGTGTCAAGTTCTATAGCGCTACTATCCGCCCACCTCATCCCCTGGGTACTTTCCACCTTCTTATCGTCACTCTTTCTCATTGGAGACCTCGGCAGCTTTGGACTGAAGCTGGGAAAGCATCTCAACTTTCCAGCGGGCTTCCCACATAGTTTAATTATCATTTGGTAGAAAGGCCTAAGCGCTTAGCCTCTCTTACAGTTTGATATGTGGTATGATTGTGTGTGTCGTCTGTGATGAGTATGCTGTGATGGAGTCAGTAATGTGGTCGCGCGCATGATAATCAAACCATGCGGCGTCCCACGCATGAGACAGAGCCGGATGTAATTGACATACAGATGTAATGTAAAAATACTTTTGTACATGTAGTTGTACGGTATGTACGAACATTTTGTGTGTGTGTGTGTGTGTGTGTGTGTGTGTGTGTGTGTGTGTGTGTGTGTGTGTGTGTGCGCGCGCGCGCGCGAGAAAACCTAATTTACAGTTCTCACAAAGCGATCAAAATTGGTGGGTGTACTCAGGGGAATCCCGGGCTCATTATGGCGGGAACAAAAGTCGGAAAGCTGGAGTTTTAACGTCCTTTTTCACCATGTATCGCCAACCAGGAAGATAAGAAAAAAACACACAATTTAGAGTTCTCACATCACGATCAAAATTGGTGGGTGTGATCAGGGGGTGGGTGGGTGGGTGTGTTGGGGGACCCGAGAAACATCTTGTCGGAAAGAAATCTCGAAAATCGGAGGTTAACGTCCTTTTTTTCACCACGTATCGCCAAACACTTACTACATGGCAGACTACATCATTAGCACAAGCTGTACTCACGGGTACCCCAAAAACAATCAGGCAGGGGAAAATATCTCGGAAAATCGGAGTTTCACGTCCTTTTCCACAACGCATGGCCAAACAGGGAGACCAGAAAGCACTAACTACACTGACATAATTATCACATCGTCAGCCCGGGCAAAGCCGGGTACATCCGCTAGTGTGTAGATGTTGCATATTTCAGTTTGTACATCTTGCATCATTTTCATTTGTTATACCTGTTTAAATAGCTATATTTATGTATGACTGCGCTTACAAATGCCACATAACGATACCGCGCTATACAATATCGTCATTATCATTATGATGATGATGATTATAATTATTACTATTACTGTTATCTGACTCACTGACCGAACAGAATAATAATAATGATAATAATCTATACTACTACTACTACTACTAATTATCTACGGTCTTTACTACTACTACGAGTCCAACCTCCTGCTGTACACAGTCATACATACAGTCTCAATATATTTTTGACAAACATCATGATCATGATGATGGTGACACACGTATGAAACAGTAGACTACTCACATTATACATTAATACACACAGGTACACATACATACAAACATACATACACACACACATACGTTGCACACACACACACACACACACACACACACACACACACACACACACACACACACACACGCGCGTTGCACACACACACACACGCGCGTTGCACACACACACACACACACACACACACACACACACACACACACACACACACACACACATACAAGCATGCAGTCTACCACACCTAACATTCTACAAAGACGATAGGACGAACACGATAACCAGCCTGACCCGAAGAAAACTGAGCTACGTGAACTGAAAGAAAAAAAAAAATCGGAACTGAGTTGGACGCCGATCAGTCGTAATGTTTCGTGTCGGTGTCGTCTTGTTTATCGGGGCTTAGACTAAAAGGTCAGTGTTAAGTGCAGATCGGTTTAAGCCTGCGCGCTGCACGGTCAGTGAGTCTTCTACATCATTTATAACTGACTTTCAATGGAGTAGACCGAAAGAGCAAGATCAACCTACATGTGACTAGAACGATACGCTGCACCGTATAGTACACTACTCAATGTGACGGCCTGGCCGGCCTTACATAAACCGGACTCTCTCTGTCTCTCACTAACTGACGATGAGTTGGCTAAGTGATCTACGGGCTGACGGCTGAGTATAATGCACGCGTCGATTGATCGCTTGACTGACTTTTCCGCCATGTGGCATACTGAATTGCGTGAATAGTACACGGGACCTCTCTCTCTCTCTCTCCGATTCTCTTGCCGCCTTTACCGTTCAGTTGTCAAATAGTTCCATTATTCATTATTCATCTCAGTCTCTCTCTCAGTCTCTCAGTCTCTCTCTCTCTCTCTCTCTCTCCGATTCTCAGTCTTGCCTTTACCTTTGTCAAATAGACCTGATTATTCATCGGTTACTCTCTCTCTCTCTCTCTCTAAACACTGACACACACACACGGGCACACACACACACACACACACACACACACACACACACACACACACACACACACACACACACTGACAAGCCGGCAACACCACCTAAGTCTAAGAACTGAAAGCAGCCCAAAGAACAGGCAGGGAGAGTGAATAAATGCATGCCGGAACTATAACTTGAAAACAGGCACCTGGTCCGCTGGTCATCTGATGAGCGTTGCCCAGAATAGGTATGGAAGGAGGCCCCGGCATCACGCTGACTTGCTGACGTACTTTAGCCGACTGTAGAAACCATGCCAACACACACAACACTGTCACGGCACCGACTATCACCAAAGCAGCCGACATAATTAGTCCACACTGCCACACGCTGCACTGTGCACTTTTCTTGGAAGACTTGGTTGCTTGCGTCTTTTCGCGCCGCACTGAGAGTCAAAGTTGCCCTCAGCAGATTTTATACCGGGCAGTGTCTTGGTGCATGTGCACCTACCAGGCTGTTCGAGTTTATCATTCCCGACTAGCCCGGCCCTCCCCCACGTTGGAAACGCATGCAGACTGCACAGGCAGCTCGTCACGTGACACAAACACTGGGTAATGTGACTACGACCACGTGACACAGCTGTTGACATGGAGGCCTGCCTTTCCTGTTTCAGTACCACTCAACCGTAGAAAAAATCGTGTACACCACCAAACCGCAGGTATGCTGGTTGTACTATTAGCTCAGCAACGATCTAACGACGAAGATGCGTACGCAGAATGAACTCTTCAGTTGCTAGAGCCTTGAAAAAGGCGCTGACATGCGGAATTTGCCTCAGCTAGTCCGCAACGTAGGAAGTAGCAAGGCAGGTTTCGTCGAGTGTCGGCTGCTGGTCAGCAGTGTCCGAGCTCTTACAGCCAGCCCATCAGCAAGCAGTGTTCACCATCTCAGTGACATTTCAACGTCAAGGTCGTTGCAGTGGAGAGGACAAACAAACTGGCCGGTTTTCCGTTCTACGCTGCATGGTGTAAAGCCATTTCCTAAGGTTGGTCAGTATGCACATCAGCATAGCACATAGACAGGACATTTATTGAAGCATTGAGGTTTGTAAGGACTGCATAAGCTAGATTGGTACACGTGTGTATACTTGACGTACTTACACTTCATTCACTGTTTGAACAGCACACTTGATAATGCTAGTCACCACAGACCTCAGTGTTTGATACTGGCCCGGCTTTGTACTGTGTACACTGCGGGTGCAAAAAGGGCTGTAGAGTACAGTAGAGTACAGTAGAGTACAGTACAGTAGAGTACAGTAGAGCACAGTAGAGTACAGTACAGTAGAGTACAGTAGAGTACAGTACAGTAGAGTACAGTAGAGTACAGTACAGTAGAGTACAGTACAGTACAGTACAGTACAGTAGAGTACAGTAGAGTACAGTACAGTAGAGTACAGTACAGTACAGTAGAGTACAGTACAGTACAGTACAGTAGAGTACAGTAGAGTACAGTACTTTGTTAATGACCCAAGGACTTCATATCTGTGGGGTTAATAACAGGACAGTTGGCACACAAAACAGTATACGGTTTTTCCTGTGTCATGAGGACTATGACGCAAAAATGATAGAACGTATGTCCACCTGTGGCCCAGTAGGTAGCGCTTTGGACTTATTCGCCGAGCTACTAAACTGCTGTCACCAATGTCACGGCGATGAAGCATGGGTTCGAGCCCATGTTTGTGTTATGCGATACTGTTTTTTTTCCTGGTTACCAGGCTGCTCATCGGGGGTTTCTCTTCGTGCTAATCCAGCTTTCCTATACCCCAGCAAAATTAAGAAATAGGATAGGTGTTGGGTGATGCTGCACTGTGGCGACACACTCCCCCCAGGGGAAGCAGCCTGAATTTCCCAAAAGGGACAATAAGGTAATCTTTGTGAGAAAGTAATCAGACATTTTAAAATTGTATCCGTCTATGACAGATTACTGACATGGATGTTAAACCCTGGGGTATTACCCCCTGTTACCCCCTCAGTATGAGCAACCATCTAGAGTATCATAAATGTGAATAAAATTTATTGCTGCTGTTCAAACAACTGCTGCTGGTGTTGTAAAAGTGCTCAGTGAACAGCAGCAATAAATTTTACTACAAGTGTGCAGCCTGAGATATGTGTTTTCCTGGTACGTAAAGTTGTACAGTCAAGTCGGTCAGTGAGTTTGGTCGATTGTGTGCAGAGAAACTTGCAGACTCACCTCTGTTCCCAATCCCTCCTTCACGGTTGCTTCTAGGGAGCTTCTTTCACAGGTGCATGCGACTGGTAACTTTTTCACAAACCACACTCATGTTTTCTAAGTACTAAAGGAGGATTGAGTGGGAAGACATAACAGCAACTCTTGCACATGTAGGTTATTGATTTGTCTGATAGTGTGCACAGTTCAGTTGCTTTGTCATAATGATCCTTTCTATTTTCCTGTGGTGGGTGCTATAAAGTGACTGTGACATAGTTCAGTCATCAAAGCAGTGTTACGTGTATTTGTGGTATTGTGTCTTTCCTCAGCACTTAAATTGCCCAAGTGTGCCCTTTGGTGTAAGAACAGAATGTTTCACAAGCATCCTAGGGATACAGTTAATGGTTTTAACAAATAGCTTTGTTAAACAAACTTGCTGCCGGTCGAAATTCGTGACCGTCCCATACTGTCTCAGTTCAAATTGAACCTGAAAACCCTTCTCTTCCGTCAGGCCTTTCACACTTATGAGTAGTCTGCCATTGTTTCAGTGCCTTTGACTGCAGTTGTTCATCTGCATCAGGCCGGGTTGTGCATGTCAGTGTGTGTGTGTGTCATGCGTGCGTACGCGCGCACACGTGTGTGTGTGTGTGTGTGTGTGTGTGTGTGTGTGTGTGTGTGTAGCACTATGAGTTGCTTTCCTGTGAGATTAAGCGCTAAACAAGTACTGGTCATTATTATTATTATTATTGTTTGTTCAGAGGGCAATAAAAACAGTGAAACCTATTGAGAGTTTAGAGGTACAGTGTTTGTTTGCCTTCTAGGAATTAGACACACCAGTTGACCCAGGCTGTAAAAATGCTTTGTCTTTGTACTCATAATGATGTCTGCATGGTTCAGGCACCCCTAGCTTGCAAAACAACAGTACAACAAAACAGTACAACAAAATCCTAGCTAATTTCACAGGTCTGTGCTGCTGCAAACCCTGCTTTCTCACCTTTTCTCTGCTTCACAATAATGAAAACTATTATTTGAAGTGCATGCTATATGTACTTCCAGCTTAGGTAAGGGAAGATGAGCTAGATTAGAGACACAGTTTCACACTAGGTTAATATATGCATCAGGGGTAGAATTACCTCTGGACTTTAATAGTGCACAGCTTCGAACCAATGTGTTGAGACTTACCTGTGTGAAAGATAATATCTAAACAAGGAAAGATGAGAAAACAGGTCAGGGGTCAGCCCGAAAATCTGTCTCAGCCCTGAGGCAGCCTGTGTGCTGTTGGCAACCTGTGTTGTACACCAGACTCAGACACTGTTCTTTAGGCTTTGGCCTATATCAGCATGTCTCACAAGGTGTTTCAATATCTATGTTTGATGGATGAAATGATGCACAAATGTTACGTCATTTGATTTTAACAACTCAGTGCAAACACTGTGAGAAAGAAACCCATTTTCTTCAGTCAAACAGCTGAACACAGACTGGTTAAGCACGCAAAGCTGACTGTACACAAAACCCGCCCACCTGGAGGGAGCAACACGGGTATACATTCATAGCTGAAAAAGTACTTCTTTTCTAAACTGAAAACTTTTAAACAGAAACTACACCAGTTGTCGCATTGTACTCTCACATTTTTGACTTGACGAAATCTTGCATCTTCAGCATAAACAGTGAGACCATGTGATTTTTGGGGCCCGCCCCCATACACTGTGCAATAAAGGTCATGAGAACGTGCCCACTTTGTAACCGGTGGTCCTAGTTTGTCATAAGAGTGTGTCTGCTAGCCAGGAACTGGGCAATTTTAGCTCGATGGATAGTGCGCTCCATACAACCAGTGCTTCGTGTCCAAGGAAACTGTAATAGGACTTATGTCCTGGCTGACTGTATAAGTACATGTATAGCACATTGGACCTGGGGTTGAGCAGAAATGATACGACATATGTCTGCCTCGGTAAAAAAGAAAAAAGAAAAAAGTAATCAGACATAAAAACAAAGAAGGAATCGGTCAGTGACCAGTATCTGACACGGATATGAATGAGATGTGATGCGCAGATTTCATCATTCTGTAGCTACTGTGTGGATGTTTAATTTCATATTTTCCCATGTTATGATGTGGCAAATTTCTTTGTACTTTTATTGCCTGGGTGATGTGAGAACTGACAGTGTTTTACAAGTCTCACAATTATTTCTATGAAGCTTGGGATTTATTTAGTAAAACTGGCCTCTCTCTTCTGTGAAATCAACTACTGTACTGTCAAGTTTCTGTCCCAAAGTATTAAAAACAAACAAACAACAACAAAAATTCCTTCATGCAAAGTGCACATTAATATATAATAGGTGGGAACATAATTATGACATATGCAGTGCTATTTGTGGACCCCAAACTGTCGTGTCCATATATAACAACTTGTATTTGTCAATTCTTAAAATCAGTTAGTTTGGTTGATGTTGCTCATGTGTGTTTGGGGGAGGGTATGGTGTGGGGGTGGGGGGAGGGTATGGTGTGTGTGTGTGTGTGTGTGTGGGGGGGGGGGTGGTATGGTGTGTGTGGGGGGGGGGGGGGGGGGTGTGTGTGTGTGGTGGTGTGTGTGTGTGTGTGTGTGTGTGTGTGTGTGTTGGGGGGGGGGGGGAGGTAGGGTATCGTGTGTTTGTAATCATATGGATACAAACTGTGTCAGATGTCTAGTGGTGCATCAGACAATGAAATTGACCCATTGTCAACTATCTTACAAACTACCTACTTGATGTCTGATAAGTAGGCATCACTGGTTAGTGATAGCAGTGCACTTGTCCTTGTATAGCCTACACTCACAGACAGCAGCGCAGTGAAGGTGACAGGATAAACTAATTGAACTGGATGGTTTGTTTTGGCGGCCTTAAAAAAAAAAGTGCTTAGTCACTAGACTGGTTATGTATTCAGTGGATAGACTTATAACAGTACATCATGATAACAACTGGGTGATGTGGTTGGTGTAGCAGATGTTGTTATCACTTTATTGTAGCCAGATTGTAAAGCCAGACTTTTCCAGATTGTACACAGTAGCTGTGTATTTGTACAGAATGATATAACTGTAACAAGAACACACTGAACAGATCCAGCTGCTGTCAACCTGTTTCACGAATAAATGTCAATCCAAATATATATATAGAGATATATATAACGTATTATATTATGGTGTACGTGCATGTGCATGTGTGTATTTGTGTGCACATGTGTAATGTTGAATGTTTCTCGGTGTATACGTGTGTGCGTGCGCACTTTTGTGTGTGTGTGTGTGTGTGTGTGTGTGTGTGTGTGTGTTCTCGACATTATGACAACGCTGAAGTCAGACGACGCTAAGATCAGACATTGTAAGTGGACCGTTTGCCAGCAAGCAAAGCAAAAGAGGGTGACAGAAAGCAGAAAGTACAGGTAACCTTTTTCAGGGATCTTGATTAGGCTTTTCCCCCGTGGCCTCCACAGTGTTGAGTGCAGCTGCACTGTTAGCCGGATAGGGTAATGTTTAGTTGTCAAGCCAAGATAACACTGTTTTGTTTTCTTTTTTCTTTTTCTTTTATTTTTTTGGGTCCAGCGTGGCGGCTGGCGCATACATCTATTTTGCCTGACAAATAGAAGGCGCTGACCTCGATTTTGTGCGAAACATTGTAACATAGTTTGATGTTCCCTTTTTCCCAAAGCTGAACCTTAATTGGCTGCTTTCTATCGGCAGAAGTACGGAAAGTAGGACCGTGATTAGTCAATGCCACAGCCCGTATCAGCGATTTCTTTCGCCTTTAAAAAAAGTACTCTCTCTCTCTCTGTCTCTGTCTCTCTGTGTGCTTTTGCGATCTCAACAGGTTCAGTTGATCAGTTCTGGTACGACTGCTCAGCGTTTAAACCGATAATAGCCGTAGCACACACACACACACACACACACCTTGCAACCCCCCCCCCCTCCACACACGTATCAGTTATCTGGGTTTTTCTTTCTGTCTTTTTTATTTTTGTCTCTGTTGCATTTAAAACAAGTGACTCAGTATGATCAACAACCTGCTACAACAGACTAAATAAACGTATAAACAAACAACATGAACCCAGACCACAACCCACAACTAGACGCGGGTGATTTCATACTAGAGAACCGTCAGTGTTTCGTGATTGTGTATTGGACAAAGTCCAAGTCTGAATGTTACAAGTTTCAATTCGTATGACAGGCATACAACAGTGTGTGGAGAACGTTTCATCAAGTGCGCTCTATCTGTACATCGGAATCACTCCCTTGGATCAGAGTACAGCATCTGAGACCATTGTCGTGATCGACTCTGGCCGGCGTGTAGGTTGTTCTAGATGTGTACCGCGCCCTGAGCAGACGTCGATGGACGTTATCAAAGTTTGGTGGCGGACTGAGGAGCAGCTAGGCGGCGCTGATTGGTTCTATTTTAGCAGCTTCATCGAGTCTCAGTCCGTTCAATAATGGAACCAATCAGTCAAATGTTGGATACCACAAAGTCACGAAAACGGTCGCAATTATCAAATGAACCATTCTACAATCTGGCAAACCCGGCAGTCTCAGAGCTTCGTAAGCGGCATTTTTCTATCTCAGCGGCCGGGCGTTACAACTGACATAGAGGCTCAGTTTATAAACTCAGTCCTCAGGGACGAGCAGTAGGAGCCATCATCTGATGTATTGCTTGCTCCATGATCCACCCTTCATGTAGATGTACGACTTTCCTTTATCTGCCTCTCCGGCTTTGGCACCGCTAGGTCAGTGCACGGACAGAAACACGTAGACTTAAGCCGACAGGGACCGACATATGTAAAAGGACATGATTGGAACAAACCGGCGTTCCTTGAAATTGTTCAGGTCCTGACTGACAAGACTTAAGTATATTTTATCACGGCCAGTCAAGTTCAGGTTCCCTGTGTGGCCGGTTTTGATTGCTTATGAAATAAATTATTTGTTAACCCGCGAGTCGGTTTTTTTTCTTTTCGGTAAAGGTTGATTCATGAAAATATCCTGGTGTGTCGATCCCTGGTATGTTCGTGTTCTCATGGCACGCCTCTTTCCTGTTGTGCCATTTCTCACTGATAAAAATAACTCTAAAAAAAAAAAATGTTTTCCGTCGCCTATCCGGCCGGCCACCCGAGACGAGGAAAAACAGATGCCCAGTGTTCAGTTCGCGAGATTTCCTTTTCCGGTTAGTGGTGTAGTGTTCGTGGTTTGGGGTTTTGACTGACTTTAGCCCCTTGCCTTACTCAGTCCTTCCCATCGTGCATCCGCGGTCATTGACCTCAGTCATTGGGGTGGCCGGACACACACTGACACACTATCAGTCACGTGATTGTGGTGCTCGACCGGGCACACACTGGCACTGACACACTATCACGTCAGTGATCGTGGTGCTCGACCGGACACACACTGACACTATCACGTGATCGTGGTGCCGGCTCGGTCGGACACTGAACTCGTCCGACTGATTCCGACTGTGCCGGTGGTCACAGTCGTCAGCGCTGGTTTAAAGCAGATACATACATAACATTATATTATTACTGACTTATGTCTCGGTAACTTGTCGTGGGAAACTGTCGACGAAAGCGCAGTCACTAATTATTTTATAATTATGAATTGCTTTTTTTGAGTTCGAACTGAATCACTGACTGAGGACAGTTTTGTGTGTCACTATAGTAGTAGTGAGGTAATGCCGGATGCATTTACATTGTCTGTGAGTGACTGTGTAAAGTTTTGTTTAGATGTTTGGATGCGTGTAGCGGCCCTGTCGACAACTGCCGGGTTAGGTGAGGGTTGAACTATTAGCACGCGTTGCCCACTGATCCGGATGTCAGACACTGAATTGAACTATGCCGCCCTGTCTTACATTGATAACAAACACTTGTGCTGTTTCCTCCTAAACCGGCACTGAGACCAGCACTGATCAGTCACTGTTGGTGCATGTCATTCACACTTGACACCGGGCTCAGTGTCACTCAGTCACCAGTCGTAAGGCAGCGCGGCAATACTGACGGCGTTATACCAGATAATCATAGTCAGTCAGAGAGCCAGTGACTGACGGGAAATACACACAGGTTGCATCACGGCTTTACTTTGGCACAGCCGCCTGGGCTTGCCGATAAGAGCTGAGCTGTCCGAGTTTAGAGCGGAAAAGTAGACGAGGAAAGGTGCGAGTGTTCCCTTAGGGAATGTGACGTATAATCTACATGACCTGTTGTACCGACCAAAAGTGTGTCTGTCCTTATACCGAGCGACCTTGATGGCTTGGCGCGGCGCTGGTTTCACAAACACACTCGTTCCCATTTGGTGAAAAATCTGCTGCGCCATCGGGGCTACCACAGACACTGCGTGCGGTGTGCAGTGATTGCAACTTGCCAGAATGTCGTCTGCAATGTATGTTGCGCAGCTAGCGATAGGGTTGCCGTGTCTGCTTCGTATATATTTTGGTGCGGTCTGTGCCAAGGTTGCCAATAAACGCAGCCAGTACAGTAGGGTCTTGTTTCGCGAAAAATTTGGTTAAGGAGTCAGTTGCGCAACGGGCGGCCTGACCGGGCCGTGCCGTGTAACACATTAAGGCTGTCTACTGCTCGCCCTTCCTGCACTTGTCTTGGCTGTGGGTTGAGAGGCAGTGGTACAGTTTGTGTGTGAAAACTTGTATCAGTCTTGCCGGTTAAAGTGCTTACAACCCGTTTGCTGGGCGGAACCGGTGCATCACTTGTTGAAGTTTGTCCACGTAATTACAAATTACAATTAAGTAAGTCAGTCATCCTGGTATGGAGTGGGTATAGCGGCGGGTGAGTGTTTAGGAGTTTAACGTCGTTTTTCACCACGTATGGGTGATACCAAAGACGGGTAACGCCGAGAAAAAGGCCAGCACACATTAAGTTTGACCCCTCTCAGTGACGTACTCTGAGCCGGGAGTTGAACTCACGACTCGAGCATTGAAAGTCAATATAGGTAGAGGCGGAAATGGAGGGTAGTGATAAACTAAAACACACACACACACACACACACACACACACACACACACACAAACTGGACCTTGTGAAACTTTTTGAATTCCGGATCGAGAGGTACAGCAGAGAAATTGCTGCCGCCGAGCTGTACAGTTTGTGTCATGACCTCTTTGTTTCTTCTCAGTTTCTTTTAGGTTTTCTTGTTTCTTGGTTTTTTTTTCAGCACTGAAACGCATCTTGGTTGTGCTGTGAACTTGTTGCTGCCATGCCGGACAATTTATGCCATGAATAGTAATAATAACCAAAATAAGAATGAAAACTTGAATGTCCCACATGGTGAATGTCCCACATGGTGAATGTCCCACATGGTGAATGTCCCACATGGTGAATGTCCCACATGGTGAATGTCCCACATGGTGAATGTCCCACATGGTGAATGTCCCACATGGTGCAACGTGACTTTGGCACGCCAGTATATATACAGTAATAACATGACGGCAAAAACAATATAAACATAACACTGCCTGCTGAACGTATGTAACCATTGTAATGTCCCATGTCTGGGCCTGAAACTGATAAAGTATCTTGTATGTAAACAGTAACAGCCTGCAAACTATTCCTTATTTCTTGTTAGTTGTTTCTTTCTTCTCAGTTTCTTTCAGTTTCTTTCATTTTTGTTGTTGTTGTTGTACGTTGTTGTTTTGTCATAAGGTACGTACCGCTACTGAGACTCTCAGGCCAATATACCGTCGTTTTCCTGATAACCTTTTTTTTTTTTTTTAAAAAAGGTAGCTCAGTGAAGTGTGTGTGTGTATGATCACTTTACACTGTCACGGAGTGTGTCCTACATCAGATGGATTTCATTTGTAAAAGTAGCGCAGTGTATTCATTTCCCACTGTCAGTCGGCCTACTGAACCAGGTCTAGTTTTGTGTGCCACTGATAGTAATGATAGGCTGCGGGAATCATGATGCCGGCCAGAAGGTCGCTTTCTGTTACGCGGCGGGCAACTTAGTCTGCACGCACCAAGGACGTCAGTAGTGCTGTTTCATGGTCCACTATACAGCTAATCATTAGGTCTGATTTCACATGCCAGCCTGTTTAGCCAGCATCACTTTGCTATCGTTGTTAAGTAGTGTTCTCTAACCGCTACCATTTTGGCTTGTTTTGGGCAAGGCAACACAACAACCAGCCGGGCCAACCCGGCAACCAAACTGTTCGATTTCACACACACACACACACACACACACACACACAACACACACACACACACACTCACTCACGCACGCACGCGCGTTCCCCAGACGGAAGTACTCTTACTCTTGTTGCTGACCCGTTAGACGTACAGGGAAGTAATTACGCTCACGAGTTATATCCCTTGCGCCAGCTGCAAATCTTCCACACACACAGAGACCCACACCTTCACCCAAACTGACTCAGTTGAAGGCTATGAGGAAGGCATTATACTTCCAAGTCAGCCGGTACCGTTGACATCAGAACCGGTAGGAAAAGTACACTGCTTTTCTGTTTAAATCAAGTTTCTCAGGCCGATAGTGATCTAGACTGAGCAAAATATGTGCACTGAGCCTCAGTGAGTGGAGCAGCTTGTTGCTGCAATCATTTCAGTCGCCAGGGGGATCAAACTCTTTGGCCTTATTCAGGGCCAAGGTCACGGTCACCGTGTTTGCGTGTGTCTGTGTTCGGGGACTTAGTGACTTATAGTAACTGACACCTTTACTGCCTAACTGGCACCACGAACCACAGCTGTTACCATACATACGGTGCACACTACATCCTATGTTAGTACGTGTGATCGGAGTAGAAAGCACATAAGAATGACCAATGCTAGCCGCCCCACAACACTGATGAACACTGACCTTGGCACCGACTCTGCACGGTACCATCGGGTTTCAGGAAGCGTAGTGAAACCCGATGGTACAAAGTTGCCATGGCACATGCATACTAGTACTGGGAATCATGACGGAAGTGGTGAGGACCGACATTTTAATATACCTTGGGAAACGCGGTGCGCTGTACAGCGGTGCTGTTTGTGGCTTGTCATGACTGACTGAACTTGCTCAACACGGCTGGTGCCAAATACTTCTCGTCAGTTGCCCCGTCTTTGATATCACCCACACCGCCGTCAGGCCCGTCACCGTCTGGTGGACCGAAGAGGACGTTACTAACCCTAACCACCCATACGCTTGATCACCACCATACACTCAAGTTGTTTCATAGCCGGCAGTAAGGAAGAGGGAGGTAATTTCCGGAAATAAACAATCGGTTTTCGCCGGAACAAAGTCAGTATTAGAATCGAACGCGTTTGGAGAAACAAGCTGCCCACTGCGGGAATGCGCCGTGAGATCGGAAGAAATAATACGTTACAAATGCGCGCGCGCGCGCACGCGTGTATATATATGTGTGTGTGTGTGTGTGTGTGTGTGTGTGTGTGTGTGTGTGTTGTGTGTGTGAACTGAAATCGATCAGTTGTTTGTTTGTCAGTTTGGTTGGTTGTTGTTACTGATGTTGCCCGGCTTATCGGAGTTTTACGCCTTACTAACCTTCCCGACAGAAAAAAAGTTACAAACATTCTACAGTGTTCTACATAGTAGAGCGTTAAAACGTTAAAACAAGCCAATATGGTAGCGCGTAGAGGAACACTAGGTAATCAGTAAAAGCCTGCTCAGATGGTGCCCTCGACTTCTCCGATCGAACGTACTAATGACTTAATGCTCGTGAAATACAACATTGTGTTGCTGCCGAGGCCGGGTTGGTTTGTTTATTTAGTTATACTACATTATTATTTTCAGATCAGTAGAAGTAGTACCTCAGTGTAGCAGCAGTCAGACTCTGTTCTGTTGCACGTTACAGAACGGCTGTTCCGCGGCTACACGATGTTTTACTATTCAGTATCATTTTAATATTTTTCACTGTGTGGTAATTTTCTTTCATGCCCCGGTCGGCAGAGAATACGAGATAATTTTGGCGCCCATGAAACTCTTGGCTGTTTATAGTAAGGGACTTATTTATAGCATGCACTGAAAACTGAGACTGAGGAAGAACAGCCATGTTTAGCGACGACTCATGCCGGCCAAGGGCCGACATATCCACTGAGATGACAATAATCATACGCCTGCTTCAAGGTTGCGGGGGGGGGGGGGAGCAGGACTGAGGGGGCCGCGGTAAGAAGATAGCATTGCAATGACCCGTTCTGGGTGTCGGTTGTAGTACTTACAGAGCCCGTACTTTGTAATACTGTACATCTGAACTGTTACGATTCTCTCTTGGTACACTTGCCTTGCAGAGCACGACAGATGAGGTCGCCTGCACCATTAGAATCAGTGCATTATACATGGCCTTGAGGTGGATACCAAAGGGGCAATACTCTTGTGTGATGAAGGGAGCCGGGGAGGGAGGGGGTGAAGGTAGAGGTGTGTCTGTCAGTGTTAACATTGTGGGGAGGGTGTTCGTCCGACGTACTTTTTTTGAGTTTTTCCCTTGTTTAGTAGGACTGTCAGCATGACGTTCTTTCTCTCTGTATTGTATACAATAGAAGTGCTATAGTAAATAACCTCCGTCTGCTGTGAAAAGGAAAGGCGACGAAAAGAGTTCAGGATAAGTCGGCCGTCACTGAGTCAGTAACGAGTCCACCGGGGTTGATACTATGCACACCTGACAGTTCAGTAAGACTTGTTAGTGTCAGTGGCAGCCGAGAGCCTACATTAATGCAGTCTATTGGTGGCAGGTAGCGAGTCCCAATGCGGCAATTCAAAACAGGAACGCAGACGACCACGGAAAAGTGCATTGGACGGCAGCGATCGAAAGAGTACCGAGGGCGTTAGCTTCGCACAAACGTGGCTGCAGCAAGTTCAGCCACGGTCCTGAAAATAGGTCACGAGTCAATGAACGCACTTTCTTTCCCGCCGGCGGGAAACCTTGAACTGGCTTTCTCTGTATCAAGTTGTTTTTGCTGTCTGCTTTCTTCAGTTGGCAGCTAGAGCCACTGGGTTCATGACAAAATAATGGGGGTATTGTTGACATTGTTCATCCGGTAATTCCGCTTACTGACTGGTCCGGTAGTCGGGTAGCAACGTGAAGTTACTGAGACTGATCAAGTTCAGTCGGCGAACACCACTACCAACAGCCACTGACTGACTGCGACTCTGACGATATTAAAGGTCTGCAATCTCAGCAAAAAGCCACAAACAGTGTGTTAAAATAAGAACAAAACAATACACCAAATCCGACTGTGCAAAATGCAGTCAACTCTGTCAGTCACAGTTACAGAGCTTCCAGCGTCCCTGACTGACCCATATAAAAGCCAAGGGCAGCCTGACTTCACAGATCAGTTTGCATTTCAAGTTCACATTGACTGAGCTAGAAAAATCGCAGTGGCTAGTCTTCTCGTTCAGCACACAACACCTGCTAGACGCTGTAGCGATGTGTCTCGCTCACTGACCCAAAGCACACTGCAGTCACCGCAGACACACGCGCTGGTTTTATTCGGGTCTCAGAAGCTCTGAAAACTCTGCAGACTGTGATAGAGTTGCCTGCATTATGCAGGAGGCCGCAGTTAAAAAAACAACAACAACAACAACAAAACTGCTTGTGGCTTTTTGTTGTGAAAGCAGGCCTTTAAGTGTTTTCTTCAGTTGACGACTAGTGCCACTCAGTTGATGACAAAATAATGGGCTAGTGTTGACATATGTTTGTCTCGTAATTTCATGTACTAACTGGTCCTGCAGTCGGGTAGACGCCTCACTGACTGAGGTTCAGTCGGCGAACACAACACAACCACCATTCAGTAACAAGACTGAACTGACTTCCACCCAGGAAGACTGTGCGAAACTTTCGACAATCGTTCGGTCAGTGTTCCGGTGAGTGAACCAGCGATTTACATTTGACACTATGACACAGTCACACTAGAACCCAGTGGTTTTGTATTGGAAACATAAAGAAACGCAGCTTGTGCTTAGTTCCACACACAAAGTGACATGTCAGTCAGTGTTTGTTGTTGGTGTTGTTTTGTCGTACAGCTATATTACAGCCGGTCCCACTCCCGGTGTCTCTGGTCGTTTACCAGTAAGGGGGTCAGACTTCTCAGCCTATCAGTCTGACAGAAGTGGTGACTGAGGTAAACCGTAATATAGTCACGTGCATGACTTATCCAGCATTATGTCATGCGGCCACGTTGTCAGTTTACGGTTGGCCTGTACGTGACCCCAGCATGTTCACCATGGCACAGGCGGATGTACTTCTTTTTAGTGCAGTCAACACAGCAGTGTTACTGATGATTCGTTCATGTAGCCACGTACCAACTTCTTCTGTTTTCAGAGTATGTCGGTGAAAGAATGTCCTATTTTGAGCCAAAGGTACATTTCCTTGTTACGTGTTACCTGGGAAAGCAGGCCGGCTGCGGAGATCCTTCCGCGCAATACTGAACTCATCAGTCATACGGCCTTGAACACCCTTAACTTGCTATTGGTGCAGCTCACTCTCGGTCATGTGACGATCGACGTCTGCTATGGGTGACGATGTCTGTCATCAGGTGCCGGGTGTCACGTGTTGTAGCAGGAAATTGGCAACCTGATGACAGGCATTGAAACCAACAGGAAGAGGGAGATGGGTGGGTAGGGGTAGGAGAAGGTGCAGTGGACTGGTGCTTATAACGCACTGAACACACACACACACACACACACACACACACACACACACACCGTGACGCATAAGCAGACAGGTGATTTGGTGATTGTTACGAACTAACGATGCAGTAGTGCTTGTCCACTGACATTTGGACCGTGTGTGTGTGTGTGTGTGTGCGTGTGTGTGTGTGTGTGTGTGTGTGTGTGTCAGTGTTTCAGTGTCGGTGTGTGTGTTCGCGCCAAAAGACTCCATTAAAATGTTTACTGGACCATTGACTCCGATTGTATGTGCGTTATAATACAAATAACAACAGTAATATGTTTACAGTAAACTCAGTAAGCACTCAAGAGAGAGGAGATTCAGATTCAGATCATTTATTGCGTAGGCGTTATGCCCTTTGCAAAGGGGTAAGGGGGTAGGAGGCATTACAAAGCCATGCAGAAATACGTCAAACAGACGACATTGTGCGACAAGGATCCCAAGTCACAGAAAGTTCGTTCAGACTGCGATATAAGAGTCTGTGAAAAAAACCACAAAAAACACAATAATCATGTGCGTGAAAAACACGTGTCCGGATAGGTGAGAACACAACGGGAGTCGAACTGACAGCTGCACGTGTGGTACACTATTGTTCTGGATTTGTCCTACTGGTCAGCCAAGGAAGTATCTCACAGCACCCGGCATAATAGTGTGCATAATGGTCAGTCCTTGCTCAGTCCGACACTGAATTTTGCCTCGATCAGCAGGAACCCAGAGCAGCATCTTGTAGGTGATGTGACGTTCCTCTTCTATCATCTGCGTGATGTCCCGTTTGACAAACCAGTAAAAAGACGGCTTTTCTCTTGCAGCAGACCACTTGAGCTGAAATACAACGTCATCACTTTCACAAATCAGAGTGTCTAGATTGTCGTTAGAACGATCGCGAAACACGGCACGGAAACTGGTATTTCTTGTTTCAAGAGAGAGGACGGTATGCGGTGTATCAATTTGCTTATCTAGACGAGTTGTGTCCCTTCAGTTGCAGGCGGTGTGCGCGATGAGTTCCCTTGACACGTGCAGGGAGGAGGCTGACTCACCAACACACAAGCAAACGGGTTCACACGCAGGCAAGCAGGCGAACACCACCAACGGCGAACACGCGGACACACAAACGGACAAGCATGCGGACGGACAAGCAGTCAGGTTGACAGACACACAAACGCCGGATGGCCTACGACTGCTGGGAACTCAAGTGGCCGGCCATCAGTTCGGGGAAGCAGGCAGAAAAGTGGGTACGTATTCGTTTGGTACAGCAGAAGGCACGTGATTGGTCGTGTCCATCGGTCACGTGACCAACAGAAGTGAATGGCACTGGATGAAAATACTCACAATCAGTATCAGTTTTCGTTGGTCAAGTGATGGGTTTGCATTCCTGTTTCCAGCTTGTAGGCACAGTGGTTCATTGGTTGGTTGTGGGTTTAACGTCCTTTTCCATCACATAACGAGTGAAAAACTATACTCAAAGTCCACTTGGGTTTTGAACTTGCAACCCAAGCGCTGAAAAGTAAACGATGTTCTAGGTCGGCTGTCCGGCATTATATCAAAATCAAAACGCCACAAGACTTTCCGACGTAACGGTCAACTCTCGTACCAGACGGGATAAAAAAGAATTTCCGTGTAGCTTGTAGTGTGGCTTGAATTGGGTGTGACCCGCAGGAGAGCAACATCCACACTGACGCTGTGTTATGTGGCTGTAGGTATGCTGGACCGAGGGGACGGGCTGGTGCTGAAGGCGGTCCAGGGGCCGCCCCGGGGGCCACGGGAACTTAACTTCTACAAGCGGGTATTTGACACGGACAATCGGGACCCGGATATACTGGAACTCCGCAACTTCCTGCCCTCGTTCTACGGTACAGACCACAGAGATGGGGGTAGGTCACTTCATCAGTTCCACACCATCTGTAATGACATACACACCTCATCTCTCTTCCCCCCCTCTAGCGTGCCGGCTTTTCTCCGCCCCCACAACACGCACACACACACACACACACACACACACACACACACACACACACACACACACACACACACACACACACACACACACATGCCTCAATGATTGTGTTGGTAGAAATGTCAATGTGATGTAGATGTAAGATTCAATGCTTACAAAGTCTCTGTGTTCTCAATGAGTTCTGAAGAGAAGGATTGCAGCTTACAAAGCTCTAAGGCGTTTTGCCGAATGAATAGATGTTGGTTTTTGCGACTTTTTATGACTTTGCCTCTTGTAATAGTATAGAAATATGACTTTCTTTGGCCTAACGCCTCCATACCTGTACGGCAAACCAATTTAAGTCACTATAAATAGCCAGCAATTAGTGCTGTCGAGTTGGTCTTCAGTCCGCAGTCAAACATCGACTGCTCAGTACGCGTAACGCTTCTACATATGTACAGTAGAAATACATGTACGCGGAACAGAATCACCACCATGATTTTAGACGCTATATTGTGTCCCAGTGGACTGATTCTGATGCACGGGTGAAGCGTATTCCATGACAAGTTGTTGTATGCCTGACAAACGCATGGAGACCGCAAGGACTGTTGTACACGTATGATCTGTTGACAGTGGAGTTCCTGGTGCTACACAACGTGACGTTCAGGTTGCCACAACCCAACGTGCTGGACCTGAAGATGGGGCGAGTTACGTACGATCCGGAGGCAACGCCCGAGAAAATACGACAAGAAACATCCAAGTACCCACCGCTTCAGCAGCTGGGCTTTCAGATTATCGGCATGATGGTACGCACGCTGTAGAGCAACAACATCAACTTAGTTTCCACTGGGAATACTCAGAGTTTCATTGTCCTTATTTTATAGATAAATATCATATAAGAAAGAAACATCAGTGACGACTTTATTATTACGCACTGTGAAATGTGTGCAGGAATGCGCTCCAGTGCGGGTCATGTTTTGTTTCGGTTTTATTTTGCTTTCCTGGTCAGAATACCAAAACGCCTAAAACTCAAAGACAACAGACAAACAGATGTACATTAAAACAAAAAAAAAAAACAAAAGCAAAACAACCCAAAATTATATCTGGTTTGTCTGCATATTTTGAGGCTTGGGTATCCTGATTTTCTGATGCTGACAGTCCTCGCATCCTAATGACTAGTTGTAAGTTCGGTGCAGGCTTGCTATAGACATGTCTGATGGTGATATAGATGGCGATGCCACTGTTGATGGGAATGTGATCATGTGAAGATGGCAGGAAATGCTATTGGTATCAGTATCAGCCACAGCCTAGTCAAACTGTTGTTGTTGCAGACTCACCACCCTGTGACCGGCGCCATGGAGAAGCTGACGAAGCAGCAGTGTCGGAGTGTCACGGAGAAAACTATGCTGACACACGGTCAGTGTCTACTGATGGTCGAACGTGACTGTCTTTACCTCTCAAAATGTAGTATTTATCTTTTATCAGGTTTGCATAGCGTGTTAATATTTTATAGTTTAAAAAAATCGACAGAAGAATTAGAGAAAGATGTTAGATTTTTTAACTTGAGACAAAACACTGAATGCACAGTTAGACAGATTGACAAAAAAGAAAGTACCGAACGTAGAATTAGGATGATTACTTGAGCGTCATTTTCTTTATCGTCTTTTGATTGTTGTGACCTGTCGTTCTTTGGTTCTGTTTGTATCATAGAAACACCGCACACACGCAGTCGCCTGAAGATTTTCGTTCACACTTATTATGAACACCTCACACGTGGCATCGGTAGACTGGTAACGGATATGACGTAACGTAACGGATGTGACGCACACTGCTTGCAGGTCTGGGCAATTTTTTCGGGCTGGGGCGCGGGGGACTGAGGAAGGACGTGGTGAAAGCCCTGCTGGTGAAACTGCGGCGCCTGGAGGCGTGGTTCCTCACCCAGAAACAACTCGCTTTCTACGCCAGCTCCATACTGATCGTGTACAACAGTAAGCTGCAGGATCCTAGTGGCCACACTCTGGGACCCACAGACTCTTCCTTCTTACGCGGGTTGTCAGTAGAGGAAGGCAGCGATAGAAAGGGCGATGATAGAGGAGGGGCGTCTAATGGGGCAGAGGGTGTGGCGTGCAAACGGAGACGGCTGGATGAGTCCGCTAGCCAAGGTCAGCAGAACACCAGTGAAAGAGACACTGGGGCAGTTCAGGAAAAGGGACATTCTCATAGCAGTCTTCAAAGCGGGCCGAGCCAGAAAGTGTCAAGCAAGGGGGAGGGTGGGTCACGTGGTAGTGTCGACTTAAGCCCGGATACACACGTGGTGGACCAGAAAGGGTTAAGTCAAGGCCTGCGACGTTCAGAAGGCAGGGTGCCAGTTGCTGGCGGTCCGTCCACGGGTCGTGCTGACGGCGAACCGAGGACGTGTGCTGATGATCATCCACTTGTGGAACTGCGCATGATCGACTTTGCCCACGTGTTCCCCGGAACTGGCATTGACCAGAATTACTTGTTTGGTCTTCAGAAGCTCATCAGTTATCTGGAACAGTTGTTGGACATGTGATGCTGCATGTATCTAGTCCGTATTACCGAACCCAGGGCGTTCGCTGTGGCGTTGTTATTGTGTTGTTAAACCGGCTGCCTTACCTCAGAAAACTGTCATCTAGATGTGTTTTTGCATGATCCCAAATCAGCTCCTCTAAGAATAATCTCAAATCGTGTCTCACGGTCCAGTCTTCCTGGTTGGTCCGTGCCCGTAGTGATCCCAAAGAACTATTTTTTGACGTAGGACAATGATTTAGTCAGGACTCTCATACTTCAAGGCAATCTGTCCCAAGTCTAGTCCTTAGTTCAGAAACCTCAGCTGGGGACACTTTCCATTTATCAGTAAGTTTCTGTATCACCCACAATCTTTATCCTGCAGAGGGCGACATCGTCTGACATCGTCTTTCTGACCTCACGCTTGTTTTCCAGGATATGCATTTATATGTACTGCGATCATGTGTTCTCTTCTTTCTTCTCCTTGTCTGTTTGCTCAGTGTTGTCTTTCTCAAGACAAACTTGCTGCCAAAAATCCAATGCATTTATCGGTCGGTTGGTGCTCAGAATCAAGTTGTTGGCCTGCAAGTGATTATGATGTTTAGTTTACAGTTGTCTGTGTAGATGACCTCCTGCTGGTGGACACCAAATCAAGTAATGACTTTGATTATAACTCCGAACGTGATGTGCAAGTTTCTGCTATTTCTTGCTGCTGAAACGTGTCCGCCGAAAAGAATACGCCAATTTTCGCAAGCCTGTCACTGTCAGAAATGACTCTGTCTACGGAACTATCGTGCGTGATGGAGTGCTTGTGTAAATCGTTTGTTACTTGCGTGATTTTGGTTTCAGTGTTCTGCCGTCATAATAGCGAGGACCTTAGCGGATCTAGAGTCCTTTGATAATATTCACCACCCACCTGCAATGTACATTTGTTACTTTTGCTGTATGATATTTTTGGAATACAGATTCCTGAAGTCCAATTTGGTGTGCGTGTGCGTGTGTGTGTGTGTGAGAGAGAGAGAGAGAGCTTCTTTTCCAAGGATAAAAATACGTCACAGACCCGTCTTCAAATAATGTTGTCCTTGCTACTCTACACACACACACACACACACACACACACACACACACACACACACACACACAGAGTGAGAGAGAAAGGACGCATATTCGATTTTTCAGTATCTTTTACCGCTTTGAGACAGTTGTATGTACAAAATCATTTCATCGTTAAACAAACTCCTCCACCAACACAAACACAAGCATTATCTACGTAAATATTACGTGAAATCTACGTTCTCTGTAAACGACCGCTAGTGACAACCACATGAATCTTAGCATTGCACAATTTAACACCCTTTTCCATTCTAAGGGCAATACGCTAATGGCACATTTTTGCCATTTGCCGACCAAAGTACACTTTCAGTGTATGAGTAGAGTCCTCAATGTCTGCCTTAAACTCTCGATCACCCACCCGGTACCCACCCTCCTTGTTATGCTGTTGAAGAACACCGCAACCTACTGTGTCATTTGTTTCACAACCTTTCTAGTCTCCCTTTAACGAAGGACGTGATCTGAGCCACTGTCTTTAAAAATTACTGAGTTGAAGATCAACAACACGCCACAAGACCCAGCAGCAACCGAACACACACTTCCAAACATCCTTCAATTCTTCTGGCTGTTTTTTAAAGACGGTGGAATTTCAACATCTTTCCACAGCAAAGGCAATTTTAACGATGGTAGTTGAAAAGAACATGACTTTGAATTTTCATCTATGCTGGTTTCAGACCACTGTTTCCCAGTGTTTTATGACGAGCGTATGACACATCGTTTCATGTTCTGACGCTCTATAGTGACAACATACGGGTACACTACACACCCTGAACCCCCACATGCAATACCTGAAGGTGATCATCTACACACCATCCGGAGAGAAGACGGGTCTAAAACTACAGTCGGTCTACTCTTCACACGTCAGTCTTCCGTACAGACTACAATAGTTCTACTCTACCAAAAAATGTTTGGACCCCAGTAAAAACAACGCCGTTCAAAAATGCATCGGTTAGCAATATCACGTGAAACTGTACATAGCAATAATAATGCCGAGTGAAAACTTGCCCGCAGCATCATTCACTCTCAACACTTCCACACACACTGTGTATCAAAATTCATTATTCATATACAGTTCAATAAACACAGGTAAATATACGTCATATATATATATATCTACGTCCTATGTTGCAGCCAAACAACTGCCACTGTTTTGCCCAGAACAATTCACTAGTAACAATTTGCTGAATCACAGATACGGCAATCAGCAAAAATACATCAACATGAAGCAGGAGAAAAAGAAGAGTCGAAAAAGGTCTGATAAAATGCAAACTACTGAATTGTTCAAAACAACACAAATTACAAAGGACGTTTTACTGAGTCGCATGGTTCCGTCTGTGGTTGAAAAGGTTCATGAGTTTGTTCAATGTCGTATTTATCAACATCAAGGACTTTTTTTCAATCTATGCCTCTGCTTTTTATATTTGCGACATGATGACAAGAAGAGAAAGGCCGACAACAAACCCACTCATGATTTGCGGCACAAACGTATCTGAGACTTACACAAAGTTTTTACACTCTCTCGCGCCTGTAACAAATGTTCCACAACACACACACAGGCAAACGCTGACAAACACAGGTGTATACATGTAGCACTATGCCAGTAATATGGCCTGTAGTTTGAGTCAACCCCATCAAAGGTAATAAATTTGATGAAGTTTACAACAGCGGGATCCGATCTAACAATGATTTATTCACGGGTCGTCAGTAACAAATAGGTGTTTATGTACAAAGAAAGATGCTAACACACACACACACACACACACACACACACACACACACACACACACACACACACACTTACTTACTTACTTACTTGATGAATGTGACACAGATTAAGAGTACCCCCAGACACGCTGTTAACCCACCGTCTCATCTGTCTTGTATTCCGCCTAGTGACTATAACGAAACCACTACTCAAGGATTACTTCCTACATTCAGCATTTTTCCCCCTTTTCTCCACCCCCCCCCCCCCCCTCCTCCCTTAAACTCTCTCCCTCAGCGCCGTGAACACTCAGTCTCCATCATTATGGCCACCATTAAACTCGGCGCTGGTCAGGCCACTGGGAACTAACATGCTGAAGCCCACTAGGCCTAGCTTACAGCTCCCCTGCCCTCCCCTCCCCTCCCCTCCCCTCCCAGATCGCCACTACACTGTTTTAGCAGTTTTTATACGCCGAGCCGAGCCTTGGGAACATAGTAACAATCAAGCAGCAACTCAATAATTCAAAACAATTGACAGACTACTAACAATCTGAACTACTGGACTGGTACAGTAACACGCGGTATGTTACACAGATATTTATAACAGGAACACATGGTATGTCACACAAGTGTTTGTAACAGGAACACTGTGACATGCTATGTCACATAGATGTTTGTAACAGTAACACATTGTATGTTACACGTATGTTTGTAACAGTAACACACTGTATGTTACACACGTTTGTAACAGTAACAGGCGGTATGTTACACTGTAACTCACTCATACATACGTCAATTGTCTCAGCTACTCAAAGGAAACAAAAACCCAACCAAAACTTGATGTACAGAGAAGCAGGAAAGAAAGTTTGTTTTTGCATTCTGACCCGCCGTAAATGCTGTGTTTAACAGTCCGAGATTGCACAATGTAATTTGATTGCTTCAGCAAAAAATGAAAAATGCCCATGACGCCATATGCTTTATATACCACTGCAGTTTAAGGGAAAAAAATGAAAATCGCCATTAGGCACCAGATATCAAACTACAATAGTTTTTTTTTTTTAAACAATTATCTTTCAACATAAAATATTCAAAAGCCTGTTACCTTTCAAACTTAAAGGTTTTTTTTTTTTTATCAAAGTCGCCGTCATCTGATTCGTTTACTAGATAGTTGGTTGCTATACATATAATATTCTACTCGCCCGCGCAAGAGGCTGTTAACCTTATACTGAAATTATTTACACTTTTATACTTGCATTCATTTCAAAACTTTGTGATCGAAACTGGAAACCAGTAACTTAATTCAACCAACACTTTACAATCACAGTATAGTTATAAACTTTGCATACCTATCTGTGTATCACCACGTAATAAGTCATTTACATTTGAACCAGGCCTTATCCCTAGTATTGTGTGGAACCTTTCAGGAAAACCACAGGTCACTGAACAGAGTAATCAGTCACCGATCAACAAGTATGTACACAGACAGATTTTTCCACTACAATCATCCACTGGTCCAAGCCGGTAGAGACTGTATAATATCAAGGTACTCCTTCCCATGCAAATAACCTCCAGGACAGTCAGCTTGTCAACGTCACAGAGCAGAGTGGTCAGGGCTCCCTCGTCATTTATATAGTTGCTCGTGCACAACTCTCAAAGTTACGTTCAGTAGAAATGAACAACAAACCAATGGCGGAAAAATGTTCTCAACATTTTACCAATACCGCACACAAACCCAATTTCATTTTTCTGAAGTCTTGCACGATTGTTCCCTCGAACGCGTTAAACTCCCAAACACCCACCCACCCATTCACCCTCCCTCGAACGGCGCTTAAAAAAAAAAGAAAAAAAAAAGTTTTCGTGTGCACAACCCGCAGGGAAGTTATCTCCCTTCACTCGCATGTAATCTCTGACAGAAGCAGATCGCATGATCAAGTGTTCTGTGTAAAAGGCAATTTCCATATCTTAGTCATTTTTAGATGGAGTGATTGTACCTGTTCTTCCTAGATAATGGTGGTTGTGTTTTTCAAACTGCCTGTCGACATCTAAGTACTGTTCAACCGACTACCCCACCAACAGAACTACATAAGCACAATTTAGTTTTGTATTGGACAGACCTTTTTTCACTCTGAAACCTAGCTGTGTAGTCACCATCGTCTTTCTTATCGATGGTACAACCTTACTATGATGCACGATGGTACAACCTTACTATGATGCACGATGGTACAACCTTACTATGATGCACGATGGTACAACCTTACTATGATGCACGATGGTACAACCTTACTATGATGCACGATGGTACAACCTTACTATGATGCACGATGGTACAACCTTACTATGATGCACGATGGTACAACCTTACTATGATGCACGATGGTACAACCTTACTATGATGCACGATGGTACAACCTTACTATGATGCACGATGGTACAACCTTACTATGATGCACGATGGTACAACCTTACTATGATGCACGATGGTACAACCTTACTATGATGCACAAGAAAAGAAAATGCGTGAGACAACCCGACCCCAACTGCCTGGAGATGACTCAAAGCAGACACAGTACAAAAACAGTGTCCACAATGTGTTGAGTGTAATAGCTACAAGATTCCCATGACATGTATGTATGTTTTCGCTTGAAATGAAATACTGTACAACATGAGAGTGTAGGAGGGGGAGGGGACAATGTGGAAATCTAACAGGTGGGGGAGGGAGGTGGGGATGGGGGGGGGGGGGGGGGTGATGGGTGAGATGCTAACTACAGCAGCCTGCTGCTTTCTTCTCCTGCTCCACATAGTCGGCCACACAGAACTTGGGCTCGTTCGGTCGCCGTGTCTTCTTCATCTTCAGATCTCTGAAACATTGCACACATGGGGCGATATAGGTCAGTGCGTCATTCTGACGTCATCGTGAATTAAACTTAGAGAACTAACACTAAACACTTGAACCAAATCGGCATCCAATAACAGGAGACAACAAGCACAGAAAATGTCCATGGATCCTCAAAGGCCGTAACAAATATGAAAACCAAGATCAGAAATAAACTATTGCACGAGCTTGTACGGGTTCCTAGGTCCCCAATGTCACGGCTTCCCGTGCTGTCGGGAAAAACGTTGTGTGGTACAGCAGTAAGGAATGTGTTGATGTTCGTCAGTCAAAACCACCACAACCCAACCGACAGGGCGCGGATACCGTCTTCTACAGAGGGAGAGTAAGTGTCTGTCAAATCCACCATGCTTACGTCCATTCTCCAGATGACGCTAAACGATTCCTCTTCACTACTGGCGGGCTAGCCCTGTATTTTATTTGACCTTAAAACCCTTCAACTGCACACTAGTGTGTGTGTGTGTGTGTGTGTGTATGAGTGCGTGCGTGTGTGCGTGCGTGTGTGCGTGCGTGCGTGGTATAATTACCTTGCAACAGCCATGAAGGCCAGATCAACGTTGACTCCTGTTTTGGCACTTGTTTCCATGAAGGCGACGCCATACTCCTGAACAACACAACAACATTACCATCATAGGTGTTTCGGTTTCATTTTTTCCCACCTGAATAATTTATGATGTGCAATTTATCTAACCGAAGGTTAAATCGTGATGTAACAAGACTAATGCGTGACACACAATGGAACAACGAATGCTATCTCGTGGTATAATATATCTAACAATGCTAACTCTACACGACAGAATGACATCTGACAGGTAGTAGCCGTCTGCTTTGTCCAACAGCAAAATGACAGTGATAAACCAAGCATCTCCCCCCCCCCCCCCCCCCAAAAAAAAAAAAAAAAAAAAAAAAGCACAACAACAAAAAAAAAAAAACCCCAAACAACCCCAGAAAGACAGAATAAATAAACTAATAATAAAATAACAAGTGTGACGTAAAACTGCTAAGATCTCTTGCATATATCAACCGTAGCCGAGTGAGAGAGTAAGAACCGACCCTGGCTAATCTCTCGCCGTCCTCTTTCCTAATGATGCGCTCCGCGTGGGCGTCACACTTGTTGCCTAGCAACATGATCACCACGTCCTCCTGAGCGTACTCGTTGATCTCTGCTAGCCAGGCCTGCACACACACACACACACACACACACACACACACACACAGACCATTACTGTCGTCATTTTATATAGCAGGCTCTGTAAAATTCTCTTCTGAAACAACAACAACAACGTGAACAGTGTGTGTGTGTGTGTGTGTGTGTGTGTGTGTGTGTGTGTGTGTGCGTGTGTGTGTGTGTGTGTGTGTGTGTGTGTGTGTGTGTGAGAGAGAGAGAGAGAGAGAGAGAGAGACAAACAGTCAGACAGAGAGCAAAAGGGCAAACTTACCCTGATATTATCAAAGCTGGCTCTATTTGTGACGTCATACAGTAGTAGAAGTGCTGAAAATCGATACAGAACGCGTTAAATTTCAGTTAGACAAAGCCAACGCCAAAATACCACAACGCCCTGAAGGAAACATTTTTGAGACAAGATAAAATTTCACGAATTTTTTAAAACTGCTTTTATCCTACAGACATCATTTGCCACTACAGAAAGAAGCACAAATCGTCCTACATTAACGCGTGTAATGCGGACATGTTCAGCCCCCGAGGCGAGAGATGAAAGGAGCATAGGCCAGTGTTAGTGACGAAGATTGTCCCACAATGAAAGACTACAGAATGCCCTCAGCTAATAGGTACAGGAAAGTACATCCTGTTGTTCTGCTACAACCCCAGCCATTCGCTTATAACTAATGGGTGTGCTTAAAGATTGGCAATCTCAACAAAAGCCGCAAACACTGTGGTTTTAAAACTGCGACTCCTGCGACTGTGCATAATGCAGGCAACTCTGTCACAGTTGCAGAGTTTTCAGCGATTCGGGGACCCTTATAAAACTAGAGCGTGAGTTTGGGTGACTTCTTTGTGATTTTGTAAGTGAGCGAGACACATCGCTACAGTGTCTAGCGGGTGTTGTGTGGTGCACGAGAAGACTAGTCACTGCGATCTTTCTCGCTGTGTCTAAATGCAAACTAAGCTGTGAAATAACTCAGGCTGCCGATGGCTTTTATAGGGGGTAACAGGGACGCTGAAAACCCTGTAACTGTGACAGAACTGAAATAACTCAGGCTGCCGATGGCTTTTATAGGGGGTATCAGGGACGCTGAAAAGCCTGTAACTGTGACAGAACTGAAATAACTCAGGCTGCCGATGGCTTTTATAGGGGGTAACAGGGACGCTGAAAACCCTGTAACTGTGACAGAACTGAAATAACTCAGGCTGCCGATGGCTTTTATAGGGGGTATCAGGGACGCTGAAAACCCTGTAACTGTGACAGAACTGAAATAACTCAGGCTGCCGATGGCTTTTATAGGGGGTATCAGGGACGCTGAAAACCCTGTAACTGTGACAGAACTGAAATAACTCAGGCTGCCGATGGCTTTTATAGGGGGTATCAGGGACGCTGAAAACCCTGTAACTGTGACAGAACTGAAATAACTCAGGCTGCCGATGGCTTTTATAGGGGGTATCAGGGACGCTGAAAACCCTGTAACTGTGACAGAACTGAAATAACTCAGGCTGCCGATGGCTTTTATAGGGGGTATCAGGGACGCTGAAAACCCTGTAACTGTGACAGAACTGGCTGTGCATTTTGCACAGTTTTTTGTTTTTTTAAACACACTATTTGTGGCTTCTTTTTTTTTCTTTTTTTTTTCTCTTTTTTTTGAGACTGCAAACCTTTAAGGAAAGGTGAGGTTGGTACTAAAAGGCTGTTGCAAATTTAGGTCAAATTGTGAACTTGTTTTTCTACACTACCAATGCACTGCATAAACACAGAAGACTACAAAGTTGCAAGATTATGATAAAAGGAAAAATCACGGACACAGCAAAATGCACAACCACTCGACTGTCTGGCGTGATATGCGATAATAAAAATGGCTTCGTGGTCATGGTGCTAAAAGCTAACTGTGCAGTTCGATACAAGACAAAACGTGAGCACTGTTCACAAAATAGTAAGCTGACCAGTCACAAAACACATCAGCAAATGCACCAACAATATGACTGTGCAAACTCACTGAACTGTCAGACTGCTATGTAATGCCATGCAGAAAGATAGTGCTTACTTCTACTGCTATTTCATTTGCGGATATCCTTTCCGTCTCAACACTAGAAAAAGTAAAAATCCCATGCACGCTAATCCTAGTAGAAAGGGGATAAAATGACAAGAGAATCTGTCTTGGTAAGGCAGGGATCATATATAATCGGCAACTTCAGTTTCTATTAGGAAGCGCATACAATTTCTTGCACTTATTTTCAAATACCCCTGGCCCCGTTTGACCTAGTTTCAGTCAAAATTAGAGAAGACGACTCAGATTATGTTGCACTGATATGAAAAGAAATTTGGATTTGAAAATCTGCATGTTATTTTTCCCAAAACGTACAACAGAAAGCAAGAGAAAAGTGGCTAGACTGGCATTCCGCTGACACAGTTTATAAAAGACAAATCCACAATGGCAACTGCAATAGTATATTACTAATGGACGTGTCCGCTACATGCTGCTTCTGTCAGCCAAGTTCCCAGAAACAAACAGATGAATTCCTCCATCTTACCCCCTCCCCTTCCCTCGCCTTCCCCAAACAAAAAATACAAAACAATCACATTATAACCGTGAAAATCTAGCACGGTTGATAGTCTGATTGGTTGTGAAGAATCATGCGTGGAAAACGGTAACAAGTCAGAATTATTTCACGTCCAGGGCCCGTATGTAAAAGTCGAGGTTAGGGGGTTTAGCCCCGGGCTAGAGTATAACCTCGAACTAAACTAGCTCTAGGGTTAAATTTTCTGTTGTTTTTTGTTTTAAATCAAGAAGCGGGCCCATTCCAACAAGGTGCCTAAGCCGTTTTAGAAGGATTTTTTTCTTCCTTTCTTCGCTTCCTTTTTTTGTTATTTAATTTTGCTTTTGGGTTTCTTTTGTCCTAGTCTGGGTTAGGCCCATAGCCGTGGGTTAAAATAACTTCGACTTTACATACAGGCCCTGGACGTGAGAGGGTTTCCCCGCGTATGGAGCTTCAGTGTTTTCTTGGAACTTGTGCTGGGTAAAAACAGCATCTAACGGGCACGCCCACATTCATAAAGATACATCTGTAAAAGTGTATAATGTGAGTACATGACAACCACTGTAACACAAGAGTAAGATATGAAGAGCAAACTGGATGCGGGTTGGAATGCAAAAAATGCGTACACAGACACACGCTGAGACGAAGGCCAACACGAGAAGCGTATAGTTAGTGGTATACATGGTAGAGGCGATACGTAGGTCAAGGCCAACAAGACAGCAAGAAAAAATAACACACACACACACACACACACACACACACACACACACACACACACACACACACACAAACACGGAGCTGAGGGACAGTAGCAGAGCTCATTCAGTATGGGCATAAAATAGACAACGACTGACTGAGGCAGGAAAATTCACGGAAGATGCTTGAGTGCCAAAATGAAAAAAATGGCCTGCAAATTTGGTTCTGCTTCAGCTAATCTTCAGAATGTCAGATCCTTATGAAATTCCAACATAAATTTTCCCGCGGAAGAAAAACTTTGTCTTCTAACATTTTGAACCCAACTTGGAAATGACTGACAGTGAACAAATGAACCTAAAGTAGTTTAGAAAGAACGCGACAGAAGATAAGACGTATGTTCTTGCAAAATAGTTTGTCGTTTCATTTCTCTTTGCTGGCGTAAACAATAATCCTCTGAGTGCCACCTGCTCTCTCCCCCTCCCTCCCTCCCTCCCTCTGTGTGTGTGTGTGTGTGTGTGTGTGTGTGTGTGTGTGTGTGTGTGTGTGTGTGTGTTTCACTGCTTCTTTTGCTTCAAAAAAGAAACTGCTTGAGGTCAGCTTTGTTAAAAAGTTAACCTAACTATATTACAGACCATTTTCCATTCTACGCTCCAGAAATGATTAGAGATTAGCGGGATTAAAACGTGAGTCTAGGTATACATGTATTAAAAGCGCATTTTCTCCAATACAGCGTGAATACTGTACCGTACCTTGCCCATTACATGTTTAGTAATTCTGATCCACTCCCTATAGTGCAGCTACAGGTTAGAGGTTTCAAACGCAATCTCGGTCACTTCTACTTCTGTCATATAAGTTTATTAGTGACTCTGAAGAGACGCTGAAGCAACAAGTGTGACTGGCCAAAAGGGTTAGACGACCATCATGACTGAATCAGGAATAAATTGAAAAAGGTTGCAGTGCGCATGACTGTGACAAAGGTACCATGGGCGTCTCTGTAGTAAGCGTGTGTTATGCTCCGGAATCGCTCTTGCCCCGCCGTGTCCCAAATCTGAAATCCAATCCAATATAATGGCCAACTTGAGACAAGACAAGAGGACGCAGACAAAGGGGGGACGACTTGAAGAGCGACAGTAAGAGAAAGAGAGAAACAGGCTCATGGCGAGACCATACAGGAGGGCCGGGGGTGCTCTCCCCTAACCTGCGGTCACCCTGCTGCAATGACGTCACGCACAGCGGTTGTGGGCCCTGGAACCTCCATACTACGTGCAAACTTTCGTTTGATTAGTCCAACAAATCGTACAGTTGTCTCCCGAACAACTAGCACAAACAAGTGTTTTACGGCTTGAGATTTTTCCGGAAATCGTTGCATTTTCAGGGGACAGCTTTTCAAGCTTTCGAAACCTAAATTTAGCGGACATGCAAGGCATTAGACTGAACTGTACCTTTTATGTCGCTTTTATTTGCTGAACTGCCCGTCAAACAAATATTTACCGACACATTCTTCCAACGCGTTCTAGTGTACTGTGCATGTCAGTTGCAATAGCCACAAGTAGGGTGGAGGTCGGAGGGCAGACAACCTGTAATACCCCATCCAGAGTGCTAGAGTGGCGGGCCCTGTGAGAGGTACATGAGGCAGGGTGGCGAGCCCCTGTGCACATACCGTTGGCATCACGATAATAAGCGCGAGTAATGGATCGAAAGCGCTCTTGCCCCGCTGTGTCCCAGATCTGCAAGAGAAGCACACGTGACTGCCTTGTCTATATTCGCCACTCACCTAACTGGCCACGTATCCCTTGTACCCCATCCTGGAAAAAATCCATTGTACCCGCATCCTAAAACACTCCCTTGTAACCCCCCCCCCCCCCAAGTAATCCCTTGCATCCCCATCATAAAACACTCTCATGTACCCCAAACTCAAACTACTCCCTTGTACCCAACCCCCAAACACTCCCGTTACCTAACCTAAAACACTTCCAGGCAGCTGAAATACGTCAGTTTTCCAAGGTCCCAAAGCCCAAACTACACAGTTACAAAGGCCGCAAATGTTTTGGTTCGTCTAAAACTCTAAAAGCCCATGAAAAAAAATCGCATTTTTACTTGAAATCTTCAGATCACTGGAAGCCACTTAAAGCCACTATTACGCAGCAGTCTCGCGCCTAGCGGGAAGGCCCATGCCTTGCGTAAAAGTGGCTTGAAGTGGCTCCTACTCGTGTGCAGTGGCTTGTTTTTCATCAGTATCGTTCAGTCGTTATACAGTGGGCAGGGCGTGGGCGGGCTGGAACTCTTAAGAGTGAAATGCCAAATGTGCTTGAACTACAAACTGGTGTACAGAAACTGACTTGCCGGATTACGCTGTTCACACCATGGGCAGCATCGCTCTTTTGGACAGAATAGGGAAAGAACTCGGACTTTTCGCTTTACTGTTGCTTCACTTTGTTAATTACAACATTTAGAGCATATTTACCGAGGAACAGTTTGCTAACTGTGACAGACTGGGTTGACCGTAATCCATCCCCTGTACAGCTGTAGTATGCACCAAATGTACTTTGGTGGGACAATAAAACTCACAGAGTTTGAAGATAATGTTGATACACCAACGGACCGATAACAAATAAAGCGTCCACGCGGTTTAAAACTTTTAAAAAATGATGCAAATCGTTCCTATGGCCTGCTGAAATAGTCACCCACGTTACGTGAATCATATTCTGGTAAACATCAATTTCAACATAACACGCACTTTCGGCGCAAACCGTTTGGGATTTCCAAATGTATTGCAAACCATGGATGCAAAGATTGCGAGCTCCAAGTGTGTCACCAGCATGGTACAGTTTGTGTACACGTTACTAGTTAGTTAGTTATTTAAGGCTTTAACGCCGCGCAAGCAACAAAGACTAATTCGCGGCTAAGGGGAGTCCCTTTCTGCCAGGCCCTTTAAAACATAAAAATTTTCACGCTAAAACAAGATGTAAATATATTTTAAAAGTCTGTTGGGTTTAAATGAGAAATATCTTTCAAGACTTTAGAAACTGAACCTCAGAGGCCAAAGAGAGTCTCTCTATATATATCACAGCACTATATTTTGTAAAACAAATTAACCTCTTTCAGGAAACTGAAGATGCTGTCCGGAGGGGACATCCCTGAACAGCGTCTTCAGAGAATCTTGTGTACACGTTACTACACTCCCTCATACACACACTAGGGTACAATTGGTGCATATCTCATTACTACTCCCCCTCCTACACTAGTTGGAATAACGACCTTGAGTGGTGTACTACTGTCCTCAAGTCTCCCACCAGATAAATTGCTGCCATATTCCATCGTTACGAAGACCGCCTGGCAGCGAAAGTGTACAATTTACAAATTAGCACTACAGATCTCGACTGGATAATGAGGGGAAAATGCCAGCCCACACGCCGATATAATGGCTCTACTGAAAGGTCACATCTGTCACCATACAGCATTTCTGCATCACAGGAGCAAAGGATCACACTACATTTTTTGGCATTTTATTGTCGCTGTGGGTCCGAGCTTAAAAATAACAAGGGAATTTCAAAGGAACATACAAATTGGAAGCACGTTGAATTGCGAGCGTGTCAAACTGTTTATGCCACAAAAACAGTAAAGACAAAACTTTCAAACGCGCGTGTGTGTGTGTGTGTGTGTGTGTGTGTGTGTGTGTGTGTCACTGTGTGTGTCACAGTGTGTGTGTGTGTGTGTGTGTGTGTGTGTCACTGTGTGTGTCACAGTGTGTGTGTGTGTGTGTGTGTGTGTGTGTGTGTGTGTGTGTGTGTGTGTGTGTGTGTGTGTGTGTGTGTGTGTGTGTGATATTGATAACAAAACCCCAACTCCTGTAATACATGTATATGTATGGGAGTATGGTGAACGCTCTAACACATTTAAAAACCATTTCATTGTACATAGCAGGACAAAACCTTCATGTTTTCTTGTGTGATTTCTCTCTGGTAGAAAAAGAAATAAAGGCACCTGCCTTCAAACCAGCGCCATTTTTATTAAAAAGGAGAGCCAAGTTATTTACAGTAGCCACTACAAAAACTCACTCACAACTCATTAACTCCTGAACAAACAAAGCATTTGCAGCATTACGCTAGGGAAAGGTTTCTTTTACCAAAATAAAATCGGCAACAAAATCTCTCTCTCTCTCTCTCTCACGCACACACACACACACACACACACACACACACACACACACACACACACACACACACACACACACACACACACAAACACGCACATTGAGCTAGAGCAGGGACAGAAAAGTGGATTACCTCCGTTCTTTTGCGCTATTAAATTACTGTCTTTTTTTTAAATGAAATCCCTGGAAATGTGAAGATCAGGTGACACAGAGACAGTCACGTGCAACATGCTTACCTGCAGCTTGACTTTGGCACCGTCCACTTCTACCACCTTGTTCTGCAACAAACAAACAAAATAAATTATTTGAATACGTCCTTAAATTATTCACTGCTTTGTCAAGATGCTTTAACACAGAGAAGTGTCTCAAAGTATGTCTGATTGTATAGTACAGTCGTATTCCTCTATGGATGATACTGATGGTAAGGATGGAAGACACACAAGTCAGATGGTAAGGATGGAAGACACACAAGTCAGATGGTAAGGATGGAAGACACACAAGTGTTGGTTCCCGGAAAGCCGGCATAGTCTAACGTGTACAGCGGCAACCAATCAATCAACCAACCAACTAACTTACCTTCTGCTTCCAAATCTACGTCATTTTTCAACGATTCAAAAAGTTGGCCGATCAGAATTAAGTAGCAATTACTGGTAATTTTCTGTTTGTTGTTTTGTTTCTTTGTTTGTTGATTTTTTGTTTGTTTGTTTGTTTGTTTGGGGTTTTTTTTGTTTGTTTGTTTTTTGTTTGTTTGTGGTTTTGTTTTTTGTTTTTTTTTTGTTGTTTTTTTTTTTTTTTTGGGGGGGGGGGGGAGGGGAGCTCATTAAAAAATCTGATATCGTATTTCTAGCATCAATCGTGTTTTAAAGCAACTCTAAGATCACCAATGCACGAAGAAGTTAAATGAGCGCTTTCTCAGACTGTCAACATTGCATCATCTATTAATTTATCAAAGCAGTCATCGCACTGAAAGCTGGCTGTAACAAAAACACAAAACAACACGGGAATTTCACACTTTATTTATATGACCCTTATGCGACACAGTCGATAAATACAAGATGCGAAAAGAGCAATGGTTGTAAAAGAGAAAACAGAACTTGATCGTAAAGGCCACGAGGGCAATCACAATAAAACACAGCGTGTCTTTCACGCCGTCAGCACTAGCTCAGCACCGGAAGAACGATAATAGCACGTCCATTGTCCGGGTGCCAATGACAAGAAATCTCCTGTACAACTCAGTTCATCCGCCTCATCTCGGGCGTTGCTGCAACGAACAATAGGCTACACCCACGCGCGTCATCCCCGACACCCACGCGCGGCTCCTGCACGTGCAAACCGGATCTCAGTCTCCGCCTGCAGCAGCAGCATGCACTTTACAGTCTTTCCTGTCACACTCGCTGTTCCAACTGCAGTAAATCAAACACGCGCGCTTGTAGTTTCTTGATTGAGTCTTGTGACATGATCTGAGCAACTAGGGACAAGAACATGAGATACAACTGTACTCGGTATGAAAAAAAAAAAATCCCTGAAGGCGACAACCTGACACGGAGGATAAGCTACCCTTCTTGTAGCCACTGCCGTGACGGCGAACGGGGATAAACAGTGCTGGCTGCGTGGGCGAAAAAAAGATCTCCCTGAAGCTGACATGTTTTCCTTTGTTTGTACATGTAATAGAATACTCAGCGACCTACACGCGCTGGTGAACGCTTTAGCCAGTCCCCAACCCTGACAGAACCCACCCACACAGGAGATTTGTGTCACTAGCATGCTAAACAACGCAACGCGAGTTGATTTTACTGCCGCCATGGATGTCAGATGTTTCCCCTCTGTGTACAGTATGTCCGTCATGCTGAGGGTGATACGGTACGTGACGGCACATGAAGGCCTCAAGACAAACCACACGACACCCAGCACAGGAATTCTTGGTGGGCAGGAATTTGGATGGATTTTTCCTTTCCAAGTCGAGTCAAAATCACGTGCAGACGTTGCCTGTCCCGCCCTCGTGGACGCACGCACGTACAAATAGCGCTCATCGGCAGCAGGCTTTTACTGCTTCGTCCTCCAGCCCTGCGGCGCTGTGAGCATTTCAGAAGAGATGGCTATGTGCGAGGAGAAGTCTACGATACGATACGATTCGATACGGGCGATTCGATACGATACAATACAATACGATACGATACGATACGATACGATACCATACGATACCATACCATACCATACCATACCATACCATATATACAACACTGTTCCCGCTTTGCCTTCATCATTGTGTAGGTAGCTGTGACCTGGGAAGATGATTTGCATCGTTCAACACTTGTGTCCACTCCATCTAATGACTATTTCACCCGTGTGCATACTGTGTGGACGCAGTAAAACAGAAGTGAATGAATAAAACTTTGGCTGACGAGGGACAACTCTGTATTGTATCTTGAAAGACTGTTTTGCTATTCTTCAGCTTCTATTCAGGCGCCTGTGGTGCCGTTATTCCAGACGACCCAGCCGTTGTCTGTAGCGGGAGGCAAGACTGACTTGGAAACTGGATACTGAAACCTCCCAGCTGTACTGTGCAGCGTGTTACATCTGTACCCAGTCTAGAATAATATTCACGACAGAAACATCCTGAGGGTATATTCTGTGAACCGGTACTTATTTTTTGTCGTTTTCTTTCTTGGCTTCGGCCACAAGAAGTAGCAGGAGCCACCAAACCCACATGGTCAGTGCCGACGGTCTTGTCACGGGAAACTAGGATACCAGACAGCTCGTGTCAAGGTCGGATGCACGGGGAGCATCTCGAACTCATGCGCAGTATCAGTTTGTTTAATTGCAACAATAAGCACTGAACAATAATAACAACAACAGTGCGATCATAATCAATATGATTGGACAGAAGATAAGTGAACCTGGAACCTGAGTACTACTGATAACCAGTCAAACACTGATAAAGGATATGGATTTCGTTAACGGCACCAGGCGCCTGTTTTATCCATCAACAACTCTATGGATTTACTGTTAGTCAACTTATTACGAGGCATTACGAGGCATGCAGAAGGCAGAACTATTTCTACAGGACTGGTTTTCCCAGGTGGCGACTGAACTGGGTAGATGATACAAACGCCGCTGATACAGCTCCTGGCCAACAGTGACATTCCGGACAAGCAATCAGCTTGAACAGTGATAGGTTACAACACAACACTGATGCTTGCCACAGTGTCAAACTTGCAGCGTGGTCACACTGCCTCAGGCATCACACGTCAGGTCACAGTGGCATGTGTACGTCACACACTACAAACTACACGTACCAGCTGATCATACACAGGTGCTGCAAGGTGGCCGTTACAAGTTTTCACCATGACGTCACCATCAGTCGTCCAGTTCGCACAATATGACCGCAATACAAAGCCACGTATATGATACAGACCAACGCCAGACATGCGGGCATCCTGGTTTTAATTCACAGTCACTTTATTTCACATCCAATGAGCATCTTACTGCCTGTTTCACTTCTTCTAAGACAACATCTCAAACAATTACACGACTCGAACATTAACCTACAACACTACCACCCACACCACAACTCTCTCTCTCTCTCTCACACACACACACACACACACACACACACACACACACACACACACACACACACACGAAACTGCAGTTACTGTTCACTAGCTCAGTCCACGTGGCTTGTGTAACTTTCTGTCTCACGCCTCCACTGACTGTAGCCAAGTCCACAACCTCTGGCCCTTGACTCCATCCATCAGGGAGCCAATATCTCTGTCCTCAACGACCGTTCTATCTCCTTATCGGTGATTTAATCGTTCACTGGCCTTTTTCTGTCCATCTGACTACAGTCCATCGCCACGCCATCGATTACGCCAGATAAACACACGGTTGACAATCGCTGGCTACTCGGGCGGTACTTGTTACTCTGTCTTGTTGACTTCTCCCTGGTTCTCATGTTTTCCTCATCCACACAGGTTTCTCACTGTCCCGTCTTATTTCTGGGTGTGCGTTGGGGTGTGAATCTTTCCTTAACTCAATTCCTACATGTAAGTTTGGGGGTGTGAATCTTTCCTTAACTCAATTCCTACATGTAAGTTTGGGGGTGTGAATCTTTCCTTAACTCAATTCCTACATGTAAGTTTGGGGGTGTGAATCTTTCCTTAACTCAATTCCTACATGTAAGTTTGGGGGTGTGAATCTTTCCTTAACTCAATTCCTACATGTAAGTTTGGGGGTGTGAATCTTTCCTTAACTCAATTCCTACATGTAAGTTTGGGGGTGTGAATCTTTCCTTACTCAATTCCTACATGTAAGTTTGGGGGTGTGAATCTTTCCTTAACTCAATTCCTACATGTAAGTTTGGGGGTGTGAATCTTTCCTTAACTCAATTCCTACATGTAAGTTTGGGGTTGTACACCAGTAGCCTCACGATAAAATCTTTAAATGTCATAATTACTTCATGTCTGTGTGGACTGAAGTTTGGCTCAGTGGAAGTGTTGTACTGTGATTATACTCGTGTTTTTGCTGTAATAAGAGTCGTCAAGGAACCGGTAATCTTACCTGATTTTCGCATACAAAACCGAAAAAGAGTTTGAAAAAAAAAAAACGTGGAAAACTCGTGCGCGGTACGAAATCAGAAATCTTTTTTATTTTTTTATTTTTTATTTTTATTTCTTTCTTTTTTGGGGGGGGGGGGGGGTCTGAGAAGGAGGGGGGGGGGGAGGGGGGTTGGAGCATGTGTTTCCTCTTCAAACAATTTTCTTTCTGAAGATCCTGTAGACAATTGAGACTGACAACCACTGAGACAGGTTGGATGGTTAGAGGTATAACGTCCTTTTCCACCACAAAAGCGTGATGATTTTAAAGGCGGGCAGATGAGAAAAGAAAACCAGCAAACTAGTTTTGCACCCAGCTGGGATCAGAACCATTCAGATAAAAGGGGACCCACAGTCAACTGTAATGACTGACTCAGACACAAGACATACCGGTAGGTAGGCGGCGTTTTGAGCAAGGACTGAAACCCCTCGCTCATACAGTCATACAGTGTAAACTACTGGTTTGTGACACTCCTCAATGACAACAGGTGTTGTCACGTCACGCCACTATGGCGGGCGGGGCGTAAGATATCAGTGAACACACGTGTTGGACATCGATCTTATTCAGTTATTGTCGACCCCTCCAAGCTCTGTAATTGTCTGCTTGACTTACCTACCAGCACAATCCTTTTTAGTGCCTGCTGTCACAGTAATGCTTAATCTGCAGGGTGCGTGCGCGTGTGTGTGTGTGTGTGTGTGTGCGTGCGTGCGTGCGTGCGTGTTCTAAAGAGTGAATGGACTAGGTTTCTTCCCTTTTTTCCCTCTCCTTTTTTTTTTATTGCCTTTTTTTTAAACAGTGAAAGAAAATGACAATTTTATGAGAAAAGGGCCACTCTTTTGCCCACGACTTTCGAATTTTACCCCAGTGACAAGAAGTTGTACGCAAATAACCAAGAGACGCATTCAGTTTCAAACCCTTAACACACAAGCGCAATTCAAGCAAGAACGCTTTGTGGTTTTCATCATGTCTCTGAAAGGACATTTTATTGATCTTAATTGGTTTTAATTGTATATCAACGCCAGAATGTTATGACGACGAAAAAAAAATCGATAACTACACGTCAATGTATTAGATATTTCAACGTCATGCATTCGATAACGGCACGTCATATCACGCGTCGACCTGAAAGGCTGGAGGCACTAGCCACATTGAAGTACAAGCTACATCATGATCACCACTCGGTGAATTGACAGCGGCTAAGGGACTGAGTGCACCACTCGGACAATCACACGCGCAGTTCTCTGGCTACGAGCGGACAAAGGAAAGTGGACGTGTGTTTCTCAGTGAAAGTGTCCATCTGCACAATCTTGACGAGAGAGAGAGAGAGAGAGTAATCAGACAATAGCGCGCCTCCCACGCTACCCCAGAAATTCCAATGCAGTCTTACTTAGCGAACCGGCGGTTATTTCGAAGTCGGCAATCAATGGAATGGACATAACCACACTATCCTCTTAGTGCAGGCGCTCTCTCATTTAGTCTACAGCCCCCCCCCCCCCCCCCCACTTCCAACAACCCTACCCACGCGCACACCAAAACCAAAGACATGGAATATTTCATCCAAGACTAATCCAGCACACCGTCTTTGTGTGCGCGAGCGCGTGTTGATATGTGAACTCTACACTTTACCTCAAGGCCGGTAAACACACGTCAGCAACAGCGATAACAACAACGCCAAACGTCAGTCACCGAAAGAGTGAACGACAAAGAAATCGAATAATTGATCCACAATTTCTGCTACACTGACATTCGTGAACTACATACGTGGTGGTTGCTACATGATTGTAGAGTCCCAAACACCACCAAATGCCAGCGACACAAACAACAATAAGAATCGAATGTTTCATCCCATGACTTGCTCTACGCTCTGTCCTTGTCTTTGTGTGCGTCAACACGTCGTGCCAACTCAGTGCTAAACCCTAATCACGCGTCAGCAACAGCAACAACAACCCCACACGTCACTGACAGAAACAACAACAACGACAACAGCGCAGCAGCAACCGTCGTCTTAACTTGAGGTGTATATCAGCGCGACCTCACCCACACGGCGACTTAAGCACCAGCAGCTAATACCGGCAGTGACGGGGGTTGTGTGACGAAGTAAAAGTAAAAACACCTGACTCTTAATCTCGCTACGTGCGCTAGCTGTTGCCATGGTGAGTGCAAGGAAACGACGGAATTCGGAAGTTGTACAAATGGCAGGCATATGGATTACACACCGATCCCTACATTCTTGTAATTCTTGAAGCCGGCATGGTATGGTTTGAAGTTGCCAACTCCTACAAAATACAGCTGAATGCCGTAAATAGAGCTGCACACAGCGCAACAGCTGTGCTGCCCGAATGTACTCGTTATATCTGATAGTATTGCCTTGGTTATGAATCCATACACTGTAAGTGACATCATACCGTGTCCCGGCTTCAACAACACAAAACCTCCGACACAAAACCAGTACAAACGACAGCAGACTGGGAGTTTGTTGTTAAAATGTTACCTAATACTGATTAGTTATACTGATAATACCGATCATTACCTAAGCCACTAGTCATGCACAGAAAGCCGGTATTCAGTTTGTCATTTAGTTTCCCGGCTAATGATATCTCAATTAGCAGAGCAAATGGTCTCCCCTCTTCAGTCACACCCCGACACTCACTGACACACACACAGGCGTGACAGACAATCTGATTACTGCTGCAGATACAAATACTCACAAAATCTGTTCAGTCTTGCGTAACCTCGTGTGTCAGTGTTGACTTTATGTCTACTGCACCATCAGTATCTACATAATGATCGTACGCTCCATGTTATTAGTTACAGTGAACATGTTCGTCACGAGTCAAATTAGTTACACAATGCTGAACTCACTCGCTCTGCACGTCACGCTCCAACGCTCTCAGTCCTCACAAACACTGATGTGCATGTACATGTGGGTAGTCACTTTATTCATGATCTGTATCCAATACCCCAGCTGCTGCTGGTCAAAATCGTCTGCTAGTGTGAAACAGGACCACGGCCAGATGAGAACAGCGAGTGAGTCAGTCAGACACCTAGCGCCCGGTCTGATGCATGGAAATAGACTAGGCTAGTCTGTGACTTATCTCTAGCCTAAGACTTATTACGCCGGGACTAACATCAGCCTACATTACCGTTTGGTTGCTGAAACAGTGCAGACTTGCCCCAGTCTCTGTTTATACATCCCTTACTAATCTTTTAGTCTCAGGTTAGTTAAACTAGTCTTAGACTTACGTTCTAGTCTCCATGCATCAGACCCCTGAATACCCAAATGGACCAAGACAGGTGTGACTATTAGTGTAACAGGTGAACACCAGGCCGAGACGGACCATACGTTGTGTGGAGGTAACCTTACCCTGAAGTCGATGCCCACCGTGGAGATAAAGCTGCCCGACAAAAACGTCCCATCTTTGAAGCGAACTAACAAACACGTCTTTCCAACTCCACTGTCTCCGATCAGCATCACCTGAAAGATAGGCAGCAGAAAATTACATCCCACCACCTGCAGTCTCTCGGACATGGCTCTATTAACGCCGCTAAACACACTGTAACATCTGCATACAACCTGTGCATGTATGCTTTGTATACATTTTCTGTATCAACTTATACATATAGAAACACTGTCTGCAACAATTGTCTAGTTCACCTGTGCACAGTACATCACAAAACTGAACACACTGCAACATGTGGAAGGACAGACAACAAATTGATTCAGCAATACAATTAGTGTGGTGCATGTAGTTCATGCAGGCAGACAGCAGTGAACATTAACAATTCACCTATACAATATCCAGCACCTTCATCTCTTTAAATAAACTATGTGTCTGTGTTAAACACACGCCTAATGCACATACTGGGAATATATCAGGATGATTCTGTCATGTCATGTATACAGGAAAAGCACAACACGCCTAATGCACATACTGGGAATATATCAGGATGATTCTGTCATGTCATGTATACAGGAAAAGCACAACACGCAAGTTGATGAATACAGGATGCACCATGTTCAGAAATACAACATATATAGTTCAAAAGATATATATGCGATTAAAGTTGTGAGAAATGAACAGGTTCACAGGTTGCGCGACATGGATAAAACGACAACCAACTACTGATAATTTTTCTCTCTCTTTCTCTCTCTCTCTCTCTCGTTTGTTATAAAATAATGGTCATTTCATTCTCTCTCTCTCTCTCTCTCTCTCTCTCTCTCTTGTTATAAAATAATGGTCATTTCATTTCTCTCCCTCCCTCCCTCGTTACCAAATAAACTGAGGTCACTTCTCTCTCTTGTTAAATAAAGCCCCCCCCCCCCCCCCCTCTCTCTAACACACACACGTACATGTACAACCTAGTCTAAACTGAAGGTCATCACAATTTCAGATGGAAACCCTGCCCTGTGAACACCAGTCCCCCCACGTCAGTCAAAAGCCCTGAGGCAGAAAGGACAGCGTGTAGTGATAAGAGCTTGTTAGTCACTCATGCATATCACTCTAATACATGTAGGTAGATCTATCTGCCTTTCTATTGCTCGCCTGACCAGTCTTATGTCTGTGAAAGTGTGTCATCAAGCGTGTGTATATTGACGGAGCCAACACAGAACCTCTCCTACCGTCCAATCGAGATAAGTGTCCATACAAACAAGTCAGCCTTGACATTATGATGTTGCATGAACTGACAAACCACACTTTCGCTTTCTGCACAGTCATTATGTATTTCACAATATGTAACATACACAGTCAGCACAGCACACTAATACATACATGTACATTTTAATCCTAGGTCAGTAGGTGCTAGTTCAAGCTTCACGTCTAAGGCACACCGCCAACATTCAATGAAGCACCCCTTTCTGCTTGACTAATGTGCCTCCCCATCTCCCCCCCCCCCCCCCCCCCATACACACAAAATCTAAGGCAAAAATTGGGAGACAGCATTTTGAACCTTGAGGTCCAAGTTCATTCAATACTTTATAAATAAATAAATAAAAAATAAATTGTGCATGCACACGCTGTCTGCCACACTGAGCAAAATGCGTGCCATTTCATGAGTTGTGTGCACAAACCAGCTGGGGCATAAAAGGGCATTCTGATGTAATTCACCAATACTGATCAAGTAAGAAAGATCTGATAAAGTTATTCACAATAGTTAGTATGTTGTAGCTAACCCATACACGTATTTCAGCCAGCCAGACGTACATGTACTTCCCGTGTTTCATTTGGCATTTTATGTTCCTGACCCACGTGATAGTATTCAGGGGCAAGCTGTGCTTTAGAAAGACTACTGATAATGAATCCTATTAAAGGTGCCCATAAATTTACAGTCAGTACAGACAGGTGTATACAGGATCTACTGGCAACTTACTATCTGTGCATGTGGCAGCAAACACACCTGTGTCCACACACATACTAGAATAATGTTTACCGGTAATTAATTAATCCCCTAAACCATTAACACTGATTCACCCTGAAGCTGACTCAACAGGTATGCGTCAAGCTTGTTAAGCATAATCCTTAACTGGCGCATCTACTGAATGTACTCCACACATTCTACACGGAAATAAGAAACCAGGAAGACAAAAATTGTCGGAAATGTAATAGTCAAATAAGAGCACAGACTCGTGCAACAATTGACTGTCAACAAACAGGCTGCAGGTTTCTCAGTTGTTACGCCTGACAGCAACGTACTACCATCTGACGCAAAGTGCTTTTCACACGTTAAAGGATATGGTTAGGCAATTTTCAAAATGTTTATGACCTTTTCTGACACGACATGTCTACGCGTGACACGCCTGAGGCGACACGACTAGAATGTGACAGGTGTCAAGAGCGGCGAATAGCTCCTACTGTGGAGCACTGAACGTAAACACGGCGCACTTGCCTTACAACACATGTCGTAGATCTCAGTCGACGCCTGTCGAGAAGTTTGGCGAAAATATCCACCTGCAGATCCATTCTGAGAGCCACTGAGACTGTTGGACGGGAATTTGTCCTTCCCCATCTAGCTGCACATACTCTTTGCTACTCTTGATGGTGTGTGAATGCTGGCTTGCCCTCCTGAAGTTTGGCTCTAGTTTCAGAGGCAAGCCGACTCAACACAGCGTGTGCAGACGGCAGCTGGCTACGATTGCGGGAGATAACTCGCGTGAACCAATGTGACGTCACATCGGACTAGAAAACATGGTTTCTTCCCTTTACCTGCGGACCTGTTTTCGCCACTGACCGCTTGGCACAGATTGGATTCTTCAGTAAATATTGACGCTCGAGTCCCCAGCCTCTCGATCAGTCGAGGGCAAACTATTATATCGAACGACTGAAGCTTATGCACCTCAGAAAAGAACATTTTTTGAAAGGACACTATGCATGCACTACTAAGTTACCAAAGCCGGTCAAGCTAGTTCAGTCTTCACTACTGAGGGGAACTGACTGACTGGGCCTGGTCAATATAAAACTAGAAAGGAGGACGACAAAAGCATGATGCAGACAGGAAGAAGATCGATGAAGTTTTAACGTTTGCTGATCGAGGTTCACTGAAACAAACAAAAACACGACTGATAACACTTAACATGGCGGCACTGATCGCGTCAGTTTCAAGTAACCCAACAGGAAGCCATGCTACTCAGTCAACTTGACGTGTCAGTTCCAGCAAAGACTTTTGGTTCCAGTGTAAACGCAAAACAAAGCTCGGCAACCCATTCATCTTAATAAGGCATGATTCGTGCAACAAACTAATTTGAAACTGAATCAGTTTTCTGAGTAACACACTGACTCCCAGTCATCCATCTTAGCCCAGTTCGGTCCGCTCTCAGCGCCGCAAGGAACTCTCTCTCTTTCTCTGACCGAGGGGCTCTGCCGCCTGCTGCCTCGGGGTGTGTGTGTGTGTGTGTGTGTGTGAGAGAGAGAGAGAGAGAGAGAGAGAGAGAGAGAGAGAGAGAGAGAGAGAGAGACAGACAGACAGACAGACAGACAGACAGAAGACGGTGACAGACAGATAGACAGACAGCGACAAAGAGAGACTAAAGGGAGTCGGACAGAGAAAGAGACGACTGACAGCGGATGAAAGACTATCTGTTTAATTATGTTTCCTCTTATTTGAAGAGATCTTGTGTTTTCTGTCTCCTATAAAATAAAATACTGAAAACCTCATTTATTCGCACGCGTAAAGTGCCGGAACCCACACGTCCACGTCTCCGAGTCCGAAGTTAGATCATAACGAATTGTCAGTACTCAGTTACCACGCGGAATGGTTTGATAAAACCGGCCTTCGTCAGTGACTCAGTTATCACGCGGAATGGTTTGATAAAACCGGCCTTCGTCAGTGACTCAGTTATCACGCGGAATGGTTTGATAAAACCGGCCTTCGTCAGTACATCAGTTACCACGCGGAATGTTTGATAAAACCGGCCTTCGTCAAGGTACTCAGTTATCACGCGGAATGGTTTGATAAAACCGGCCTTCGTCAATGACTCAGTGTGCAGAACAGTTTGGTTACGTGATGGGGGGTCATATGAAATGTCAAAGCCGCATCCCCGTGAGCACCTCATCGTTTATTTCAAATCCGAAGTGACTGAGACTCTAGATCTGTTTCGATTACGGCATACGGTTTACAGGCTTGCTTCCTGCTGTCCCCCGGCACCAATTATTGCCGACTCAGCGGTCGGTTAAGACCCATAGAGTATTAGATAGGTAAATTCAGCCTTGACACTGATCATCGCCCTCTGAGCTTTATTTCAGTGTTGCATACCGTTGTGTTTGTAATCCCGGAGCGACTGAGGCTCACTGGCTTCGACTGACGTTTTGCTGCTTCACTTTGTAAAGCTTTTGGGAAAGTTCTCACCAAACAGTGGGATTTTGATTGTAAACAAACAAGAAAATGGTTATACATGTACGATGAAACATTTTTTTATAATGCATTTGCTTGCATACAGAATGTATAGTAACGCCTGGCGTTATGCCCCTTTACCCCACTACGATCTGAACCCACCGGATCCCCTCACCCATACTATACACGTTGGGCACAGATCACCAAGTTTGAATTGCACGTAATCAGATCAAATGCCAAGTATGGACAGTTCAGATACAGCCCACTCTTGGCTCGGTGACAGCACTAGGCAGCTCCATTTGCTGAGCGCCACACAGACCGACGGCGTGAAGCCTCCACACCGGCCCAAGGCCCGTCACTGCTTGACAGGGGAGGAAACTAGCGGAACAAGCTTCTGAAAGGCGGGGAAACTCGTTTAAAGTCTGCGAAAATGTGTGCCCTGAAAATAAAAAGAAGCACCACCTCGTAAAATCTCGCGGGAACGGAGCGGCGGGAGAAAAAAAGAAATAGCGACTGAGATCTGTGGCGGCCGTCAGCCAGCAGTCTCGTTCCGTTCCGTCAGCAGCAGTCTCGTCCGTTCCGTCAGCCAGCAGTCTCGTTCCGTTCCCGTCAGCCAGCAGTCTCGTTCCGTTCAGTAGCTGAAGTTCAACCGAAGCGTATCAGCAAATTTTAAACTGCAGCAGCATGTAAGTCTACAATTTTTTTCATGAAAATAAAAGAAGAAAGAGTTTGCACAAATGGAAAAAAAGAGAAAAACTCTGCACAAATGGCCGTAAGAAACGTTTTCACAAAGTGCCCTTGCCAGTGAGCTGTGATCAGCTCACCGCTCTTGCATGCGATAAAATCCATACATGTAGGGATATGCCAGTAAACAGAGACATCAGGGAAAAAGAGAATAAAAGGGTTATGTGTGTGAATGTTTCATGGCTTGTGTGGTTCTGACACGTCTCAACCGGTTTTCTGAGTCCATTGTGCTGCGGCTTTTCCGATCAGACTTGACAAGGCTTAGAAGAAAGGGCCTAACGATCTTTTCAAATACCTGTACTGACTTAGACACAGTCACGAGAAACAGCCCCTGCACCCACGCACACGGCAACAATCCAATCCATTTCCCGCGTCGCTTATTCCTCCAGGCGCGGTAAAAACGCTCTACGGGGAGTCTTGTAATAATGATGATGATTGTAAAAAATATCTGCTATAACTCTGGCTCAATCTTTGTGCGTTTAGCTTTGGCGCCATACGGGATGCGTCAACATCAGTCACAGGAGACACTGCATCAGTTTCCATGGTCACAGATTGTCCTTTGACCTCACTCACCAGCACGCTGTTCTGTTGATTATATGAAACACAACAAAGCTTACAATTTACCGCAGTCAGTCCGTACACACAGGTCACGACGTCCAAACAGTTGACATATGACCGAGAAAGGTCACTCTGTGATGAAATTTGCACAGCAATCTTTTTAACGAGAGAACTGAAACCCAGAAAATGTCCCACGACTTCTTGCTTTTAGGCCATTGCGTGCTGCGACCCATTCAGGGGAAATAACAGATGCTGCAGTCACGAAAATTATCGGTTCTTGAATAATTGTCTGAGCGGCCGGGCCTCGTAAAGGCTCTGTGGAAAGTCTCATTTCCAGACAAAAAAAAAAAAAAAAAAAAATCGTTTCCCAATGATCATGGAATGTTGTGCTGGTTTCTGAACAGTTCGTTACCTCCCGTTGTGCTCGAGAAAATAAAAATGGGCGTAAAATCTGAAACAGCACACGCTTTCATAACAAGTGTCAATGCGTGCAAAAAAAGACAAGACAAAAGAAGAAAAGCTGGGGTGGATTTCATGGAAGTTGTCTCCCATGGGAATAATCACGTGTTTTGCTGCGCTCTTCGTGTCAGGAAAACAAAAAGAGCTGGTTTGGCGGATCGACCACAAACACTGGAATCTGTTCTGCGTGTTGTCTGTTATGTCAGCTCTGACCTTTTGAATGTTGTAAAATAGCATGTTTTTGACAATAATTATATCCAGAAATGTTGCCACAATGTTTGTTTGTTGGTTCGTTGTTGTTCTTGGTTTGCTTTGTTGTTGTTGGGTTTTGTCTTTTTGTTTTCGTTTAGCTCGTGTGTGTGTGTGTGTGTGTGTGTGTGTGTGTGTGTGTGTGTGTGTGTGTGTGTGTGTGTGTGGTGTGTGTGTGTGTGTGTTTGTTGTTGTTGTTGTTGTTGGGTTTGGAGCTCCCGGGGTGCGAACTGAAGCATGAGGCATGTTGTCAAACTCAGTCATCAGTCTCATCCGTTTAACGGCTTCGGTGATGTGAGGTTAGAAGTGACTTTGTGCACACAACACCCCTTCCCTCTCCCCCCCCCCCCCCATCATCCCCAAACGTCATGTTCCTCTTAACAGCTTATCACCACTCCAAGACACAGCCTCCAGGCTGGCCCGGGGGAACGATTCGTCAGTCTGATGGGTGGGGTCGGGAGGGCCCAGTGACAGGGGATGTGACCCCAGGGGCAGGGGACCCACACACTCGATGCATCGTGAACCATTTCTCTCAACTACTTCCTGGAACTATCAGTTCTGCACTAGTGCTTTTCTCCAGATTTTGCATCTCTCTCTCTCTCTCTCTCTCTCTGGGGAGTCGGGTGGTTCAACAGGTTGAGCACTCAGGGTTCGAATCCCGACCGCAGGGCCAAAATTTGTTGAAGACGTTAGCAGTCTTTGAAATCGCGGTCGCGGTGGACAAAAGTTATAAAGCGACATCCCCCCCCCCCCCCACACACACACACACAGAGTGTGTGAGTTAAGTTTGATTCAGTATAAATAGCCTAACTGTAGGTCTAGCAGGAAGCAGACTCGTTCACATTCAGAAATACAATCATTCCGACTACCGTACTGAACACGCAAACGCTGAAATGATCACTATCTCATTGTTCTCGCGGCACCGTACACTACCGTAAGCTGTCACCAGCGACATTGTAATGTGAAGTTTGAAATCTCATCATTACGATCAGATGGTACAAATAATAGAACATTGCCTTCGCTCTTTCGCCTCTGTTTGTGTCAGCACTAGGTTGGTAACAGCGGCCATCGTACACAGACATTGTAGTTCAGATCATGTGACTTGTCACTAGTTGTCAGTCGCTGGCGACAGGGAAAGCGACACATGTTGTCGCTGGAGACTCGGCACGCCTCGTACCGTATTGCCCAAACCAAAGCACAGTAATCACTTCAACTACGCGAACTCCGTTAGAAGAAAAGCAAATCCCTGATAAGAGTAAAATGTACACAAAGAAAATACGATTGCGGGTTTAGCGGTAGCTGGAATGTTACGTATGTTCTCACTACCACTAGCAATGACAACACACACACACACACACACACACACACACACACACACACACACACACACACACACACACACACACACACACACACACACACACAAGATCGCCCCTAGCGCGTGACTATGACTCAATGTCCACTTCCAGAAAAAGCAGTCAAGAAAATCACAAGACACTGCAATCTCCTCGGTCAAATGTTGCTTGTATCACGTGTAATATCACAACATGTCTCCTTCATGTCTACTTCAATCTGATCATCTATGCATATAAGGACTGATACGAGCGGATGATCAATGAACGTACAATGTAAAGACGTTTCTGCCTTTGACCACCGGTTTGTTTGGGGTGGTTTTTGTTGTTGTTGTTGTTGTTTGTTGTTGGTTTTTTTAAAGGGATTTTCACAGAACTGTTAAAGTGAAGTCTACCGACTCCGTGCTGTGTCCGATAATACATCATTGTTTGTTTATAATTGATTTCTCTCAAGAGCCCAGCCCGACCACTCCCTGCTCACTATGTCATAGTATATGATAAGACTGTGTACAAAGAATAAGCCATTGCACACCAGAAGGTGCCACTTCAAACTATTATTACGCAAGGCATGGGTCTTCCCCGCTAGGCTTGAGACCGCTGCAGATTGCGTAATAGTGGCTTGAAGTGGCTCTTAGTGACATGTAGATTTCAAGTAATAGTGTGAGTTTTGCATGGTCTTTGAAGAGTTATTATTATCATTATTATTTATTAGTTGTTTTTCTGGTCGTTTGTTTTATTATCTGCAGACGACTTAACGTACAAATACATGCACATCCAGAGGATGAGTTGTGTCCGCTGCGAGTCACATAATGAAATCAGTTTACTCTCGAACAAGGGTATAATCGACAAAGATTTAACAATCGACACAAGCAAACAGGTACACAAACAGAACAAACAAAACACTAAACAAATAAAATCTACGGACACTCCCACACCCGACCTGGACGTAAAGAAGGAAAAAATACAAACACACCGGCGACAGATCAAACAGGAAAACAGACAGCAAACACAACAATCAAACAAAAGACGAACAAACAAACACAACAACAAACCTCTATAATCTTCTCTTAAACCAGAAACAACAGTTTTCATTTACTTAAACATAACCGCACTTCAATTTACTTACAACCAGAACAATCAGCATTAGTGACTCGTGTGTTTAAATAGTCCCCGATAAGTGACACGTGTGTCTTACCTTGAAGTAGTCCCCGATATACGGTAGTTTCCGAGCCCTTGTGCATGTCTGTTCGGCTGTTTCCTGGCGTTTTACCGATGAGAAACGTTTCGCTTTTCCTAGAGTTCGCAAACTGTCAACAACACCCTTGTAACAGCCCGCCGCACTTGGTAACATCTCCCTCACTACAACATGTACAGGGTTCGAATGGGGAAAGTTGTTGCGGTCGGTGACGTGGGTGTTACTGTTTGGGGCTTCTCTTATCACCACATGCTGGTTTTCAACACACATACCGCAAACTAATCAAAATAAGGCCGACAAACGGAAAGTCCGAAGTGTTGAGTCGGGTAGATTTTGAGACAGGCACTGGGGTGCACGGATTGCACCATGTCATAGTCAACTCCATTTTTAGAACAGTTTTATGCTGCCACCCCCCCCCCCCTTTTTTTTTTTGGACCGTTTTCACTCAAGCTGGTCTATATTTGGTCGTCTCTCGTCTATATTTAGCTCAGTTTAAAGCCCTGATATTAGGTCAGGTAAACAGTGGAATGTTGCACAGGTTGATACGTTTCAGAAACAGCCATTTACAACTTTTGTATCACATGGGGTCAGAGGTCAAGCATGTCGTCACGTCGTGCGTGATGCAATCATCTAAATATAGATCAGGAGGAGTTTGTGACTGTCGAATTAGCGATAATGTTTCCTGGCGTACACCTGTCACATAATTTCAGGCTCACGGGGACTCAAAGTGTGTGTGTGTGTGTGTGTGTGTGTGTGTGTGTGTGTGTGTGTGTGTGTGTGTGTGTGTGTGTGTGTGTGTGTGTGTGTGTGTGTGTGTGTTGGTGTGTTGGTCTCGGGGTGTGTGTGTGTGTGTGTGTGTGTGTGTGTGTGTGTGTGTGTGTGTGTGTGTGTGTGTGTGTGTGTGTGTGTGTGTACGCGCGCGCGCGTGTGTGTGGTTAGAGATGAGCTTCATAGCGATTTTCCGAAATTCTGAAATCAGTATGTGTTGTATAACACGTCGCATCGATCCTAACTGACTAACGCTTCTCGCACCAAAGAGTTTAATTCCAACTGTGGTCGGTCTGAAGTGACACGGTAGCAGGCGTTTTTCAAAGTGCACGACGTCAAATGTACCATACGTACCTGATTCTCTCAACACACCGCCTTCCGTTTGAAAAACACTTGGCAAAGGAGAGGAGGGGGGCGTGGGGGGTAGGGGGGCGTGTTAGAGTGACGGTGTACCGAAAGAGTGACGACGGCACTCCTTTTCTCTCTGTTTTTATCAGTTACTACTCGCATGCTGTTAGTGGTTCAGTGTGGCCGAGTGTTTTGGTTTGGGTATGTTTTGTATTCTTTTCTTTTCTTCTAAATCAGAGATGAGCTTCAGGTGATTTTTCCGATATTTCCGGAATCAGCATGGGTTATACAAAGCTCGACAAACCCATCCTAATGGATGGCATTTCTCAGTCACACCAAAAAGTTTATACTCCAGTTATGGTCAGCTACAATTGCTACAGTAACGGGGCCGAGTCAATGCTATGTGAAAATGAAATGGAACTTTTGAAGTCGCGTTGCACGCAAAACTGATCACAAGCCATGGAAAATCCCACAGCCATATCTGCTTCACAATATCTTGCCTGGAGCAAATGTTTTGTTTTTTAAGCTGAGCTGTGCTTTTAAATGAGCTGAATTACCATATGTTATCAAGAACCTTCTCTGGAAACGATTCCATATGGGATATTTAAGCAACAGAAATATGGCAACCGTCAAGAGAACATTTAAATGCTAAACGGCTGGTATAAAAGTAATCATCCTTATATGCAACGATGGCGACAGTTTTTCGCACATCATTTGAATGTCGAAAGCTGATCTAGAAATTATACTGCTCAAATTCAGACATAACGACAGTTTCCTTCGCATTCGATTGTATTATTCAAAAGAATACTCCATCCCCCCCCCCCTTCCCCCTCCCCCACCCCCTTCCTTCCTCCCACCTACCCCTGCAATACTTGCACAATTATTATGATGTGGCAAAAAAAAGAATGCATACTGGAATCCTATTCCGGGTTCTGATAATGGAGGGATATTCACCATGCTCCCACACTTCAGCCAATCCCTACATGCAATCAGTTTCCGCTCGCAGTTTCTAATGCTGGCCGTCAGTCACGAATGTGTAATAATTTTTGATATCCGGATCGACTGCTTTGCGACAGAGGCTGACATGGTTATCGAACGAGTTCCATCCACTCTCCAGTCACATGAAATTCCTGTCACAGTTCTCTGTGACCCGAAAAAGTGGGGAGAAGGGAGGGGCGAAGGGGGGAAGGGGGGGGGGAGTGTTGAGCAATACCTTTATCCCCTGTCCCTCATGGGCCTGATGCATGGAGGGAAACTTTGTCGTGACCCCGAGATTAGCTTGTAGTTTTTATCGGATTTCTATCGCTGCTTTACATAATTAATTACATAATTCTGTATATTACAGCCTGCGGTTTGTCCTTGCACACACTGACGCCTGTTTTGCTGTGATCAGTCAGTCTGAATGAGGAGTGAGGGAGCGAGCGAGAAGTGTGTGTGTGTGTGTGTGTGTGTGTGTGTGTGTGTGTGTGTGTGTGTGTGTGTGTGTGTGTGTGTGTGTGTGTGCAGAATGATAATGTATTGTATTGTATTGTAATTGTACGTTTTGAGCAGACATGTAATTTCCACATGAGGAATGAACAAAGCATTCTTATCTTATCTTATCTACTAAGCTGAAGCTGAGACTGAAAGATAAATACGAGATGCATGAGTGGAGACTAGGGCAAGCCAGCGACTATTTCAGGGTCAACACGCCGATGATAGGCCCGACGTAACAAGTGTGAGATTAGGGATAAGTCTTAGACTAATCTAATTTCTTTCCATGCATCAAAGCCCAGGTCTCTGTGGTTCGGAAGCGGGTGGGATGGAGGGGAGAGAGGGACAGGGGGAGTAGGGGTGTCTTCATCCGCCTTCCATCAGTCTCTATAGATTCTTTCAAGAAGTAACATTGTGAAGGAGGATCGCACGGATGACAGCAGCAATCATGTTCTCATAAGGAAGATTTCAATGAGAAGTCTTGTTCTATTTTCCTCAAATGCCAGAAGATGGAGAAGGTTGCAGAGCTCAAAGAAACTGATATCATTTTATTCTGCTTCCTTCCAGACGATCGGTACACTCAATCATACAACTGTCTCTCGTGCACTGGAGAATATTGTCGGGGGGGGGGGGGGAGAGACAGACAGACAGAGAGACAGACAGACAGACAGACAGACAGACAGACGGATGTGTTTGTGCGTTGACCCTTTTCGTAAAATCGGAAAAAGACCTGAGCGTTAATCACATCCATGACGCTTAACATTGCCTGTTTACCAAATAACTGTAAAACAAACAAACAACAACAACAACAAAAACCCGCGAAACACCGCCACCTCCACCACCACCACCAACAACAACAACAACGATCAACTATATAGTAACCTACACTTTGTGTGTGCGGTCAGGGTTTTGATTTTCTACTTCAGTATTACACATGGAATCCGAACAGGATGTTAAACATTATTCATGAGATGCATACAGACATTTCGGTAAAGTTGCTAGGATACGGATTCCCAGTCACGAAAGAACCCGGATGTTACTTACGAGGAAGAATGGGAGTCTGTTGCCTAACAAGGTCATCAAACTGCACGAACTAAAAGCATTGACCTTAACCCGCTGTGCAGTTGTGCATAAAAGAACTTTGTCGTAGAATTCTGGAGGGGGAGGGGGGTGGTTTTATGATTATAATACATATAGTTATCAAGTATCCGGGCATTATTGTTGTCATGTCGCTTTGTCCATCTGGGTGGCTGAATCTTATCTGTAAACTTTCAACGTGCAAGGGAAACTATTTCATATTTCATCACCAATCTGTTAAAAGCTTCCCATGGGAGTAGACTTTTTGGGGCGATTTGCTCTCCGTTACTTCATCCGCTAAATGTGCCATCTGACCGCCTCTCCCCCGCCCTCCCCCCCCCCCCTTTCCGTGCGTCAGTCACCCATCTAATTGTCGGCTCTATTGTAGACCGCGTCTATCATAACCGGTGTTTTATTTGACAAGCCGCACACTCGATTTCCGCGCCGCCCCTAAGCACGAACGTAACCAATAATTGTCAGACAGAATCTATTATTCACCACGTCATGACTCGTAATAATGCTCTGCAAAGGGCAATAACTGACTTGATGAGATCCTGTGTACATTTGGTCACCAGAGACGCGTGTATTTGTCATACACCGGACAGAATCAGCCAGCAGAGGCAATTAGACTTTGACTATCATCTGTTGTACCTCGCACCATCCCCCCCCCCCCCCCCCCCCCCGCTAGCTCAAAATCCTACGGTAATAGCGTTTGTACGAACCCTGAATGGCTCTATTTGAATGCCATGTTTGTTCGTGTGTATGTTCAGATTTTAAGTTCACGCATGTTTCGGTATATGTACATACAGGCAGACATCCTTACCCCCTTAACCCTTTTAGCCCCTTTTTTTGTAGAGCTCGGGTCGTGAGTTCGAATCCCTGCTGGTAGCCAACAGGTTGTGGTGGCTTTTTTCCCTCGCTGCCCCTCTTTGGTATCACCCATATGTGGTGAATAAGGACGTTACACAAGCAACCAGCCACCCAACCACCCAACCACCCAACCAATTTCTCCCTTTATTTCCCACCAAAAACGTTGTCTACAAGTCTACAGTCTTGGATTATGTAAAAGCTCGGGGCATCGGGATGGCCCAGCTGGTACAGTTTTGGACTTTCAATGCTCGGGTTGTGAGTTCGAATCCCGATTGGTAGCCAAAACCCCGCCTTTGACACCATCCTTATACGGTGGAAAAGGACGTTAAACCTACAACCAACTAAACAGGGTTTATTATCAAAGTCTCGAGCTCTCAAACACTTGTCCAGGACGATCAGCTATTGTAAACCCTGTCCACAGTGGGTGACAGACAATGTAACGAGAGGTTAACGTGTTATCGGGCAGTTTTGCAGGTAGGAGCAATTTTCTACTTCACACATCACTTTTAGATGTCACTGAGTTCAATATCCAGATTCATGGGCAGGCCGCACGTATTTCCATGGTTACTGCTCCCTCTGGAGAGGTGTGCAGACGGACCAGACAGTGCTGAAATACAAAGATGGCCTCTTTTTAAAGCTGTTTCTCAAACAACTTTATGGGATGGGGCAGATTTCGCTGCGCGCAGCAGCAAGTTTCAGTGAAAAAAACAAGACTGTGACGTTTCTCCAGACAATACATACTGTCACGCACATAGTGACGTAACGAACATGTCATAGACACCATACGCGCAGCTGGATTAAAACTGACGTAAATTTGTTCGCCCGCCAGATGTGCATTGTGGACTGCCTGTAGACATTTCATTGTTTAATAGTCTCCTTGTCGGGACTGTAGACGATTGCTTTGCACGAAGTGTAACAATACACCCCATAAATTACACCAACCCCTGTTCACCCGGTGCCTGGACATAATAGGTCAAAATGTCCCCCCAGACGGAACAGGGGAGACAAGTTACTGCAAGTTAACTCCCTTTGTATCGATTTTGGGGGAATAATCTACGTTCCAACCCGGTCCATAAACTTGCAGTCTTCACACAATAAAACTCTCTCTCTCTCTCTCTCTCTCTCTCTCTCTCTCTCTCTCGTTTACTGTTTAGTATTTGTAGTTTAGCAAGGACAAGTTCTAAAAAAAAAGTCTGCGCACCTAATCTTTAATCTTTGTAAAATAAAGTTTCGTTCGTTCGTTCGTTCGTTCGTTTGTTCGTTCTCTCTCTCTCTCTCTCTCTCTCTCTCTCTCTCTCTCTCTCTCTCTCTCTCTGCCCTACAACGCGTTTTAAAATTCTGATTCTAAAAATAAGCTACTAACAGGACATGTGCGCTCGGAATGGTATAAGAAGAGCTCTAAATGCAACACACACTTTGCTGGCCGTGCAAACACTGAAAAACTGCAGTGACCCGGAGCTGTCTTACCGAGGCAGACGCTGTTCTTTTCGACTGGCGTTTAGGATTCTGTTGACTCAGTGCCCACCTCTTTGAGACTGTAACGGTGCAAACTGTATGTGATGGGATGCCAGGTGCATCAGAAACAGCTCTGGGTCTCTGTGAGTCCAGCTATGTGGGGAAAGTAGGCATGTAGAGACACGGGATTTGCTCGAGTGGGTAACGTATCGAACTTCGGATCCTAAGCTGCCCGGTTCGATCCCTGGTGGGCAGGAATTTGGTTGGAGTTTTTCATTCCCAATCGAGTCAAAATCATATGTGCAGACTCGTTGACGATGCCTGTCACGCCTTCGTGTACACACGCACGCACAAATATCAAGTGTGCGCGCTAAAAAATCCCACATTCATCTTTCGAAGAAGAGTAGGCTGTGGCCGGTGGCGTGGTAAACCGAAATACTGTCGCACGCACCAGAGTGAATTGCAGGGTGGAGGTTTGCACATAATGTAGCTTTTAGCGGTAGCAGGCTTTCACTGCTTTGTCCTCCAGCTCTGCGGCGCCATGAGCATTTCACTAGAGATGGATATGTCCGCCGAGGAAGAGTCTACCATACCATACCATGTTCGTATTCACAAGTGTGAAAAACTGCATGTCGATACACCACTGTTGTGCAGGAAAGAGCTGTAAATGTTGTGCACTAAGCTGAGATTGAGTAAAAACACCATTAACCCGAGTCGCGTGCTGCAGTAATG
>JACVVK020000341.1:297500-395000 GCA_018292915.2 Batillaria attramentaria | reverse complement strand
ATCAATTACCATGCAATAACCACATGAAATCTGTGGGGGTGGTGGGGGAGGGGGGTGGATTGGGGGGGGGGGGGCGTGAGGGGGGGGGGCGAAATGATTTTCTCTGTGCCAAACAAACGTGGTTAAAGTGCTGTTAATAATGACAAAACCGAAATGAATCATAATGTCCTGATACCTTACCCTAAAACTTAGTAGGTTCCAAGTGTCTACCGAGGTCACCCTAATCAGGTACACACAAGCTGGCCGTTACTCTTGGGCCGTTAGCAAAAAAAGCAATGTGTCCATTAGCGAAACGGTCGCAAATCCACTTAGCAGTACATACCCCCGCCTCCCCCCCCACCCCACCCCCTACACACACACACACACACACACACACACACACACACACACACACACACACACACACACACTCCCCTCTCCAACCCTGCCATCTTTGCAATGCCATGTAGGATTTTTATTTTTTTTGTCAGTTGTTTTAACGCAGTTTGCCCGCTGAGGTTGTTTGGTTATAAACCCTTTAATTGGGCAGAGGGGATGGCGCGTGCATGTAGTTTCCCTGGAAACACGACAAAAGATGTCAGTCACGACCCAAGGCACAGTACGAACAAACACAGGAAGGGATAACACATCTTGATGACAAAGATTGGTGTGTGGTTGAGGGGGTGGGGGTGGGGTTGGGGGGGGGGGGGGGGGGGCTAGCTGCAGAGGATAGCTGCACAGTACTGAACGAAACAACAGCAAACGCAACAGCAAAAACAGCAAAAATATCAAAACATCGAAAACGCCATCAGCAACAACAACACTGAAGAGAATAAACAGAGAAAGCGAACAACGCTCATCACACTATTATGTTCACACACACACACACACACACACACACACACACACACACACACACACACACACACACACACACGGCACGCACGCACACACACACACACACACACACACACACACACACACACACACACACACACACACACACACACACACACACACACACGGCACGCACACCCACACACACACCCACACACACACCCACACACACACACACACACACACACACACACACACACACACAGACACACACACACACACACACACACACACACACACACACACACACACACACACACACACACACACACACACACACACACACACACACACGGACAGGTGCTAAATGTTGCTAATGAGTTTGACTGTGTTCATGTACTGACTCTGCTTTCATTTTTAACAGACCACACACAGCATTAAATGTTAACCAGACCTCACCACAAAATCAATAAAGAAGGAAAAAAAACTGATTCCATGCTCCATAACAACCCACAAAAATATCCGGCTGTGAAATTATAGATTTTGTTCGCCAGGAATACCGCCATCTCGCACATTAATGATAGAAGGTATTTTGCTCAGAAGGCGCTTTGTAAAAATGGCATCCACACACCATGAATGTCTCAGACAGGATTGACGAAAGATTCCATGTGACATATTATTTTAATCAATACCAAAACAGTCAAAGCCAAAGCTTTTTCCCCCCTTTTGGTTTGTTGAAGAAAATCATTCGGACATCCAGCTTTTAAAGGCTCTGATTTTAGGATTTGTAGGCTCGCAGATAGTTCTGAGTGATTTTTTTTTGTTTTTTTTGTTGTTGTTGTTGTTGTTGTTTTTTTGTGTGTTTTTTTTTGTTTTGTTTTTTTGTTTTTTTTTTGTTTGTTTGTTTTTTTTTTTTGGGGGGGGGGGGTTATCATCACACCACTTTGAGACCTGGGCCCGCATGTAAAAGTTTAGCCCCGGGTTAAGGTCTAACCTCGAACTAAACTAGCTCTAGGGTTAAATTTTCTGTTGTTTTTTGTTTTCAATCAGAAAGCGGGTCCATTCCAGCAAGGTGCCTATGCCGTTATAAAAGGATTTCTGTCTTAATTTCTTCGCTTCCTTTTTAATTTAATTTTGTTTTGGGGTTTCTTTTGTCCTAGTCTGGGTTAGGCCCGTAGCCGTGGGTTAAATTAGCCTCGACTTTTACAAATGGGCCCTGCACAAATACATGAACAGACAGGCGCGCGTGCAGCTGATTCAGGCCAACACACAGTAGCCGGTGACGGTGTAGTTACCACCTCCCCTTGTAGTTGACTTTTCCTCATATGCACGGCCATTAAACGTCAGTGTGTTGAATTGGAAACTCTACTAATCTCCAACATAGACCATTTCCAATGCACAGGGGCAGTCACAAGCACAACTGTTTAAAACGGAACTCTCTCTCTCTCTCTCTCACACACACACACACACACACACACACACACACACACACACACACACACACACACACACACACATACACACACACAACACACACACACACACACACACACACACACACACACACACACACACACACACACACACACACACACACACACACACACATACACACACACACACACACACACACACACACACACACACACACACACACACACACTTTATCACTATGCCTCTTTTGTATTGTATTGATCATGTATCTCTCTATGTGTGATTTGTTTGTAGTTTAGTTTTCCTAGTTTAGCAAGGACTGTACAAGATGGAACACAGGTCGTTGTACCTATATCTTTTTATCCTTGGAAAATAAAGTTTCGTTTCGTTTCGTTTCGTTTCGTTTCGTCTCTCTCTCGCTCTCTCTCTCTCTCTCTCTCTCTCTCTCTCTCTCTCTCTCTCTCTCTAACCTAGTATTGGTAGCAACAGCACCTTTAAACGTCCTCTAGATAACACTTCGCCAGACAACGTGTCAGAGAACGTGTACACGTACACATGTGTCTTCATAAACTAATTTGACCAGACAGTTACGACTTGCATGGTCCTCTTTACTTCCAAACAATATTTCAAGTGAAGACAGGTGCGAGACAAGCTTGACTTGGAACGTGTCATCATTCACAGGAATAGAAACCTTAAAGCGGCTCATCCAGCATGGAATTTATTAATGTACATAGTGTATCTGTTTACAGAAATCATTTAAACTTACACATGTAATGCATCCGGTGAAGTCGGTTCTGCGAGATAAGCGGTGGTCTAATTGGTAGCGCGTCGGACTTCGCCGCTGCGCTACTAGATGGCCGTCACCGCTGTCACGGCGATGAAGCGTGGGTTCGAGCCCAGGTTGAGCTTGTGATATGTGATACCGGTTTTACGGGCTACCGGGCTGCTCATCAGGGGTTTCTGTCCGGATTATCCGGCTTTCCTCCCCCAGCAAAAAAAAAGAAAAAAAAAAGGATAGGTATTGAGTGGCGCTACACCGCGGCGACACGCTCCCCCCGGGGGAAGCAGCCCGGATTTCCCGAAAGGGATAGTAAAGTAGTTTTAAAAAAAAACCACAAAAAAAAAAACAACAACAACAACAACAAAAACAACAACAAAAGCCTCAGGCCCTGGCGTTTGTCTAGTGGCACAAGGTGTTTTATGGAAAAGGAAGGAGCGATTACACCAAAATACATCACTAAGTTACTGAAATAGTAATAGCGTTGGAGATACGACAATGTTTTGGTTTGGTTAGTCCGAATCAGCCGTCAGTACAAGTAATGGTCAAGGGACGGAACTCCTGTTTTCGGTAATTACAGGTGTTTAATGGACATGATTGTACGTAGTCCATATCAAATAATAACGACACTTTGCTAAAGAGCTATAGCCCTTTTCAGCTGGGTGCAGCTTTTAACAGGCAACTCCGGAAATGCTGCCTGACATTGCTACACCACAGGCCAGACAAAACTTTACCCTAATACCGGCACTACGCAGAACGGTCTCTTCTGAACGAATTACCTTGATACAAGTCGTTGAAGGGGAGAATATAAAGAAAAAGAAAAACCACTGTACACACACACTGAACTACTACTGCTACTACACACAGACTACACTACTGCTACTACACACAGACTAAAGTGAAAAGAGAAAGTCTTACCTTATACTCATCTCCTTCAATACTGTCATAATCCTCGGCAGTACACGGGTAGACTGTGGTGTTGAAATAACCGCCGTAGTTGTCAAAGAAGGCGGAGTTTCCGTAGTCCTGACAGTACTCGTGAGGACTCACCACGTTCCCATCCTCCAGATTTGTGACGGGACTAGACACGTGACTGTCACCCATCTTTCTGGAATTCCCGCTAGCGTCTGTCGTCTCCGGGTGATCAGAAAACACGGACCGTCAGCAAAACACAAGTGGTGAGAAAGTATGTCCCACAGCGCTGTCACAAAAATGAATTCTCCTCAGGCGCAAAAAAAGCTTGGCGGCCGTGAAAATTGATAGCTCGCGCACGCTGCTGGCTTTTTTTAATCAGAGATCGTGTTTGTCTGAGGGAAGATGTGGAATTCTTCCTTCTACGTTCTCTTCGATTCCGTATTGTTACGTACAGACGGTCGCCAACGAAAGCGCGAGCAGATGTTTCTCGGTAATTCAGTCTTTTCTTGTACGTCTGTGTACCAATACAGTGACTTATATACTGGCTTCCAAACTATAGCTTAGTTTCATGCCTAGTACTATGACAAGGCTGCTATCAGCTCTTACACCTTTCTACCGTCGTTCACAGTCTAAACAAATCAATGAGCTGAAATACAACCACCTAATGTGACATCATGCAACGATTTTCTTCTGTTGTCATCTTTCTTTACGAGCAGTGACTGTCAACACCCCCGGAGACACAACACACACCAGAAAAACCCACAAACACGCGAGTAGTCGATATTCCTTAGGTCACAGTGCGCTGTACGTGCAAGCAGTTACAGTGCCGAGATGGGGACAACTGCCCCAGACTATGAAGACACAAGTGATTTGGAAATAATCGGCTTGTGGCGTGGCCTTAGAACAAAATAGCGGCGACCCTCGGCTGATCCTCGTTAAGGGAGTATGTTGGCGCGATATTGGGAGGGATTACAACCTCTTGTCTGTTCACCAAACGATCCGCTCTGTTAGACCAGACAACATCGGGGGCTGACGATCTGAGTTGAAAACTAACCTACACGTAAAACTGATTCGAGTCTATCTTCAACTGTAAGTACGCTAAAACACAGTACTAGTCACACTTTTCATGTGAAAGTCATTGCTCTTCTAGAGTTCTGTATGAATTGTCGGAAATGACAAACAGTTTTGAAGGAGTCAGTTATCTACCTGCAGAATACACACAACAGCTGTTTGTCTTGTCAACTAAGTTCCCTCCAGACGCGGGTCGCAACATTGGAACTGACCGCGGGTTAATGCACAAGGCAGATCTGACGCGCTACTAATCTCACGACACTACGCTTCAGGGGAGTTCGACTGTCCGCACGTGCAATGCTGCAATTATAAACTGGCCAGCAATTCTCTCTGGAGCTCGTTCAGTACTACTCCATCCACGACGTCTGTGGCGGTTGTTCCCGGTCCTGGTGTAGATGCCGCTGTAGTTGTCCTGTGCGCGTGGTCCCCACGTGAAATGTGCCACCTCACAATCCGACTCACCACACAACCACCGCGCTCGCTGCAGATCCGGCCCTTCCCCACTCCCGCCCGTCGCCTCGGTCGCTGCTGTCGTAGCGGACAGAACCGTTCCTGACACAGGTCCTTATCGGCTTGGGAGACGCCCATTCTCGGTACCAGCGGCCTCTGTCCCTCGTGTCCACGGTAGTGAACTGGACATGGGAGACACAAACTATGCGAGTATGAGAATGGGCGACATTAGTATTAGGGTTTCTCATCAGCGCGGCCCATTCTCTATACCTCGTGGTCTGCGTCCCTCGTGTCCACGGCTGTGAAATGGACGTGGGAGACACAAACTATGCGAGTAGGAGAATGGACGATGTTAGTACTATGGTTCTCATAACGTGGCCCATTCTCTGTATCTCGCGGTCTGTGTCCCTCATGTTCACGTTTTTTGTTGTTGTTGTTGTTTTTTTGTGTTTTGGCGGCGGGGGTGGGGGGGGGGGGCGTGGGAGACCAAGTCTGCGAGTATGATATTGGGCGAGGTTGATATCACGGTGTCTTCTGAATTCTTCTGCAGCAAAAACATGAACCGAAGCAGCCAGAGTCCCACGCCAGTCACATGATCTGATTCAGTCAGTGTTGGTCAGATCAACATCGACTCAAGAGCAGACTTTACAGAAGTTTGTAACGAGGCCATGATCCGGCAGACTGTCTCCATCTGCCGTATGTATAAGTTACATCACGTGCTAAAACCATTTTATAATTACACGTGGTATTTTAGGAATACGGCAATGTCTCCGTACACAGTACAACCAAGCCCTCAACAAAGATACCAGTAATCATTCAGCTTGCAAAGATCTTGATATTTTTCCTGATTCCGAATCTTTTCCATAAGATGTCTGCCGTGACTTCATTACGTTATACACGATATCTTGGTTTGCCATCAGCACGCAGATCAGGTTGCCGGCGAAGGAAGCGATAGGATGGTGAGGATGTTGGATACAGAAGTGAGACGGCAGACAACGTGAATGATTCATTTACACGTGGGGATGCAAGCCTGATGATCTGTCTCTGTGTTCGCTGCATGGGTGATACGTAATTAGGTCTGGTTGCTGGGTGTCTGGTGGTTTCATTTCATCTTGATTCAGTCACTAGACAGCCTACGGTTCAGCCCGACAAATCACATGGTCTCTGGCGCACACACAGACTCGGGATAGTACGTAGGCTCCCTTAGGGCTGAGGCAGATTTTTGGACTGGCGCCTGACCTGGATTATTGTTGGTATCTATTGTTGGTTGTTGCATCTTGGAGGGGATGTCAGGATTGTTCATATATGTGGCTGAACGCAAGATCACAAGGTGACGGGTTCAAATCTTGATAACCACCCGCATGTGCTTGTTCACTGGCTGTAGTCAGATTCCAACAAAAACTTAATCGTTTTTTCTAGAAGACCTACACTAAGCTAATTCGTCGTGAACAGAAAGGTTTCATGTGTTTCATCTCAACAAAACCATGCAGACTCCAGAGAAACCATCTTGTTTTGATATAGGAAGGGCACGTGCTTAATTAGTGAAAAACGAAAGTTGCTTCCCTGCTCTGATTTCCCCATACCCTTCACAATCTCAAACTCGTATTCGCAAGCCTACATGCTGAGTGAAACTGGGAAAACAAAACAAAACGATTTTCTGTTTAAATCGAAACTGCTGCCCGCTGTGAGTAAACAAAGATCTTGTTGTTTTCGTTGGCCGAGCAATGACCCGCGATACGCCCCCAGGTTAGTGGAGTTTGTAAACAATACTCCGCTAGAGGGCCGTGTTACCAGGTCTATTTCGCAATCCAGACATGAGCAACTCCTTCTCACATCGCACTTGACATTTTTGTCAGTCTCATATTCTTCCCCCCTCAGCTCAGATTTTTACAGTGTATTGTTTCAAGACGGTGTGTTTTTAACAGGTCAAGCTGAGCAGCGGTGCTTGGAGACATGATATTTATTCATGATGGACAGTTTCCTATTCCTGCGTGCACGAAAAAGGAAAAGTGCCTCCGGCGTCGCCGTCGCAGAAAATGAAAAATGTGTCGCATGACAGAAGTAGAAATTGAATCTGCCATCTGATGTTGGACACCTTCAACAACGACAAATTGCAGCCTTGTGTTAGACGTATTCTGCCATGTCGGCATTGCGGCGACCGATCGGAAAACTTGATTGTATTGAAGCAGTTCACAATTCAATTTACACGATAGTGTCTTCCAGCCTTTATTTTTTCTGGGTGTCATTTTAATCCTGCCGTGCCGAGCAAAGGGAGCTGAGTCTTCCGGCAGGGCAATGGACTGACGCTGTTCGGGTTGTGGCTTCGATTCCCGTCTGTTACACAACTTGTACTGTTTTTTTGTTTTGTTTTTTGTTGTTGTCATTTTTGGTTTTGTTAGTTTGCTTTTGGGGGTTTTGGTTTTGTTAGTTTGCTTTTGGGGGTTTTGGTTTTGTTAGTTTGCTTTTGGGGGTTTTGGTTTTGTTAGTTTGCTTTTGGGGGTTTTGGTTTTGTTAGTTTGCTTTTGGGGGTTTTGGTTTTGTTGGGTTTTTTCTTTTGGCTTTTGTTTGTTTGTTGTTTTTGTTGTTGTTTTTGTTGTTGTTGTTGTTGTTGTTGTTGTTTTCTTTGGGGATGGGGGGTGGGGTGGTGGTGATGGGGCTGCCACTGGTATCTGGATTTGGCACAAGACACTACCAACTATTGAGCAGAGTGAGTGAGTGAATGTTTAGGCAAACAGCATAGACTAATTCTCAGCTATCAATTATTGAGCAGAATCTAATGAATGCCTACAGCCAATAATTCCTCACCAAAGGGTGTGTACAATGCGTTTGCATAATTCATTTATTCTATGGGATTTTTTTTATTTCCTCAAGCATTGTTTTCTCCGGCGTTAACCGCATGGAACGTAATGAGGCAAAGTCAGTGTGCCACCACACGTGAACATTTTGTCCGTCAGTAATGATGACAACATGCACTACAGCCGTAGGCGCTGTCCCAATTAGTCTCCCATCTCTAGCCTTTAAAAAAAATGACAAAAAACAGAAATCACCAACGGGTCATGCTTTTTTATTCACTCGCTGCTCTGCAGTCCTCAAACTGTACGGCGCAAAATGAGGGGGGGGGGGGATCGCGGGTGTGTGTGTGTGTGTGTGTGTGTGTGTGTGTGGTGGGGGGGGGGGGTCACTTGATTTCTCCGTTAGCAGATACAGTTGCATCATTTTCGAACAGTGAAAAGTGTTGCGGGCGGAGTGGTAGTAATGCAAAGTGAATGCACTGCAAGGAGAATGGTTATACCACTCACAGTGTTAATACTTAGTCGTAAAAAATACGCGTTTGAACAGAACTTACTGTGTCTATGCACCGCATCAAACTACACGTTCTTAACAACACTTGCCATCAACCTGTACACTGTGAGTACACTTGACTGCGCTCTCAGCTGCTGAAAATGACGGTCTCGACTATTTCTGTCGCCTTAGGCGCATACAGCAAGCTCCTAAATTCAAGTTGCAAGGCAAGAAAAAAACAAAGAGGTACACTGCATAAAAAATACGCCTTCTTAACAGCACTCGCTATAAACCTGTACACTGTGAGTACGTTTGAGTCTGCCCTCCGTCGCTGAAGATGGCCGTCGCCACTAGTATTGTCGCCTCAGGCGCATACAGGAAGCTCCTAAGTTCATGTCGCAGGGCAAGAAAGAAAAGAAAAAAAGAAAAAAAGCGGTAGGAAAAAAATCTCTTCTGTGGCTCATGAGACGTTTTGCCGAAGGAGCTGGTATTCAATTAGTCAACGCTGGCACTGACTGGGGGACAGGTCGACGCTGTTTTAGCTTTTTAAGTTTGCAGTCTGTCGGAGACCATGATTGTTTGGAATAAGACCAAAGGACGCACACACTGTGCTTGTCGTGGCTTTACTGAAGTGTAAGGGGGATAATGCTGCCACAGATCGTCCTGAGCTGTTTCCGTGGTATCTATCACCACAAAGCCTAGACACCTGGACAGTGACAGCGTCTGTAATGCTGGTACTGAGCCAACAGAAGCGTACTCGATGACGCGGCGTCCACATTGAGCGTCTTAGCAGTGTAACAACAATCGCAGAATTTGAATATTTGACCGCTCGCGCAAAGTGTGAACAACATTTTATTGCATTAAGAGCTGTACTAATCATCAAGATAGGATATTTCGAGAATACAGGTGCACGCATGAGCGAAACAGTTCCAAAACACACACACACACACACACACACACACACACAGACCCTAAAGATGCAGGTTATTTTATCACACGCCCTGGAATGCTCGGTTGTTTTGATGCTTTTTGGAGCTATGTCCGATCGACTTCACACATTTCTGTTTATCACGAGGAGCCTGTCTCCTCATACATTTATGAACACAATCCTGGAGGGAGACTGCGGTAGAAGAAGACCTGTATCCCAACAGCATCTAGTGTCAGCCGCATGTCATAATTCTATTTTCCCCCCATTTGGCGCCTGTATTACGCGTCACACGTGCAGCACGATTGAGGGCAGACTAAGATCGATGTGACAATTAATTGGCCAACAAGTCATCCACAGGCCAGCTCTCTAGTCTCACAGTTCACTGGGCTCACAGCCTGCACTTTTCCCCAGCTCTCTAGTCTCACAGTTCACTGGGCTCACGGCCTGCACTTTTCCCCAGCTCTCTAGTCTCACAGTTCACTGGGCTCACAGCCTGCACTTTTCCCCAGCCCTCTAGTCTCACAGTTCACTGGGCTCACAGCCTGCACTTTTCCCCAGCCCTCTAGTCTCACAGTTCACTGGGCTCACAGCCTGCACGTTTCCCCAGCTCTCTAGTCTCACAGTTCACTGGGCTCACAGCCTGCACGTTTCCCCAGCCCTCTAGTCTCACAGTTCACTGGGCTCACAGCCTGCACTTTTCCCCAGCCCTCTAGTCTCACAGTTCACTGGGCTCACAGCCTGCACTTTTCCCCAGCCCTCTAGTCTCACAGTTCACTGGGCTCACAGCCTGCACGTTTCCCCAGCCCTCTAGTCTCACAGTTCACTGGGCTCACAGCCTGCACGTTTCCCCAGCCCTCTAGTCTCACAGTTCACTGGGCTCACAGCCTGCACTTTTCCCCAGCCCTCTAGTCTCAAAGTTCACTGGGCTCACAGCCTGCACTTTTCCCCAGCCCTCTAGTCTCACAGTTCAGTGGGCTCACAGCCTGCACTTTTCCCCAGCCCTCTAGTCTCACAGTTCACTGGGCTCACAGCCTGCACTTTTCCCCAGCCCTCTAGTCTCACAGTTCACTGGGCTCACAGCCTGCACTTTTCCCCAGCCCTCTAGTCTCACAGTTCACTGGGCTCACAGCCTGCACTTTTCCCCGCCACAGATCCCCTATCACCTCCACCACCACACTGCGTCAAGGTTACACAAATCCTGGAGACTGCCTGAGTGCCTCGACCAGCAATCACATTAACCCATTTGTGCCCAGGGTTCAAGTTTTGGGACAGTCCACTACCGAGCCAATGTACAGATGTGTTTTTGAAAACTGCTCAATTTGCTGGTTAAAGAAAATGACGGAGTGGTTCCATGCTCCAGGAAAGTAACATGTTCTTTTGCCCTTTTTCGCTGTGACTTGTGTATTTCCCAGTTTTGGATGATTCAGCAAGTATAAAGCTATGTAGGGGGAGCCGGGGTGGCCGAATGGTAGAGCGTTGGACTCTCAATGCTCGGGTCGTGAGTTCGAATCCCGCCGGCTGGGGCCAAATATTTGTGCTAGCCTTTTTTCTCGTTGCCCCGTCTTTGATATCACCCTTATGTGGTGGAAAAGGACGTTAAACTCCCAAACACCCACCCACCCTATAAAGCTATGTAGTTTACAACGTCTTTCAATCGATTCATAAGTCACACAGCCTCGCAGAAATTGCTGCAATTACGTGTCGAGTTGTCTTTTCTAATTTTGGAGTGAGTTGCGTATCAGTAGATTAACCCTCTTTCCTCAAGTACATAGACGTCTGTTGTACACTGGTGTTCAGTCCAGTCGTAATTAATACAACCTTGCCCAAATTGCAGCAGTCACGTGACTAGTTGTGGCATATTTCTCTTCACGATGTGAGACGCGTCACAGTGGACTAACCCACTTTTTGATGACTCTACAAGTACGGAGAGACTTCAGTGTGCACCAGTGTTGAATCGATTCTCAAGTGATGCAGCCTTCTCAAATCGACTTTACGTGTCTGAGAATTGCTCGAGGCGTTTCTTTGAAAGGTCACATTTAATCGGATTACACTCCACATATCCTGATCCTTGAGGATCATACACTAGACTGAGACATGACAGGAAACATCTCACAGTCAGCAATATAGAGGGTCTACCTGGGGCGATAGAATGAAAACAACACAAGCAACAAGCAACAATCAAAGAAAGAGAGTGGGGGGGGGGGGGGCGTCTATGGGTAAAATACAAACAATCAGCCATGAGGGGAGGGGGGGGGGTAAGTGGATGCTTTTTTCGGCGACACGCTTCCTCCTGGGAGGACAGTCCGAATTTCCCATACGAGATGATAAGTAAGTCTGATTATTATGTAAGATGATCATTAAGTATGATAATTAACTAAGATGATGATTAAGTAGTGAAGATGAAACTCGAAATTGAATCACAACACTAATCGTCACGTTGACGAACGTAAATCACAGTGTGTGTGTGGAAATGAAATTAGGACAAAGGCGCGGATCTTGTGAGGAAATAATCAGCGATTTTCTGTCCGCTTTCCCACGTCTGATGACGTCACTGGGGACATTTCACGCAGCTATGTAGACGTCACTGAACACACGAAAGAGTTTACTGTGTGGACTCATCATTCATCCCAAACTCTCTCTCTCTCTCTCTCTCTCTCTCTCTCTCTCTCTCTCTCTCTCTCTCTCTCTTTGCTTTTCTACTTTCTACTTTTTTTTAGCATTAGCAACGGCAAGTTTGTAAACTGACGAACCTTCTCTGTCAAAACTTTTACCGTTGAAAAATAAAGTTTCATCATCATATCTATCTCTTTCTCTCTCTCTCTCTCTCTCTCTCTCTCTCTCTCTCTCTCTCTCTCTCACACACACACACACACACACACACACACACACACACACACACACACACACACACACACACACATCCGACTGTACCATTCTGTTCCAAGCCTCTTCGCAATCTTCTCCTTCTTTGTTCACCGTACACATGTCAACACACTCACACGACGTAACTCTTATTACCTAGCGTGCATTACTTCATTCGTTGGTTACATTCCAGGATTTCCATAACTCACGGCAGTCGCTGCTGCCTTGTGCAATGTTCCCGCTATCTTTCACAGCGCTGGACGCAAACGTGAAAAACTGCCCTTGATTTCTGCCAGTCCTGTCTTGAATGGATTGACAATCCACAGCATTCTAAAGGAAGGAATGAATAAAACTCAAATCCCGGGCGTTTTTCGGGCCTTATTACGTCGACCGGGCTGGACAATTTTCTCTGTAGAAAAGAAACGTTCTCTGGCCATACATTTTCATTAGAAACACTCGCTTGCGTGGACTTGCATTACAAGAACCCTCTTTCCCCTGACCCACATGTTCTTGAATTGCGGAGTGACGCCACTTAGTAGTGAAGGTTTTTATCCAAGATTATTACCCTGATTCGCTCGCTGCTGACTGGTCTCTCTAACTTTAAGGGGGCTTGGCCTAGTGGTTAAGGCATCCTTCTGCAGACCCTGGGATTTACAGGTTCAAATCCTCTGGTGCCAGTGGTGGCCGGGAATTTGGAAGGGGATTTTTCTCCATCAGGTGAAGTCACGATCACGACAGATTCCTTCACGATTCCTGCCCTGCCTCCGTGTACACACGCACTTATACATGCCAAGAGAGCGCGTGAAATTCCAGTTCAAAATGGAAGACGAGCTAACATCATGCATGCCGGAAAAACAATAAAATATGGACAGCACTGAACAACTGAGCTAATGGCGACCCGCGGTACGATGGAGACCGGCTGTAGTATACAGACTAACTTCTCTACCATCACTGTCACCATCATTGTCCTTTTACGATGTCGTGTTAGGATGTATCATAGCTGTGTGTATGTAGCGTGTATGTGACGTGTATTTCATGTGTATGTAATGTGACTGTATTTCATGTGTATTTCATGTGTATGTACTGCCACTCTACTATTGTGAGGTGCCCAGAGCTCCAGCAGGAGGTAGGGCGCCAGACAAATCCTCATTATTATCATTATTGTTATTATTAGACCATCCCCAATTTCCCAGTTGCGGCAAGACAGAAATATGTGTAAATTGTGCCGGACCACCTGAAATGTGAGTGGTTGACATGGAAACCGGCAGGTGGTTGCTGGTGATGAGTTCCTGACACTGACCCAGAAAACAGACACCAGGCCACTGACAGTGTTGTGTGTTGTCACGTCATCAATCTTTGTCAGCTGCGGTTACACGGTCCTATTGGAGCCTGACATTTAATGTCCCGCACCTAACACGCATCAACATGGTGCGTCACCCGATACTCTTCCTTTCCTTAGTGTTTCATCGTGTTTCATTAGTCTTTCGTAGTGTTTCATCGTGTTTCATTAGTCTTTCATAGTGTTTCATCGTGTTTCATTAGTCTTTCATAGTGTTTCATAGTGTTTCATCGTGTTTCATTAGTCTTTCATAGTGTTTCATTAGTCTTTCATAGTGTTTCATCGTGTTTCATTCGTCTTTCATAGTGTTTCATCGTGTTTCATTCGTCTTTCATAATGTTTCATTAGTCTTTCATAGTGTTTCATTAGTCTTTCATAGTGTTTCATCGTGTTTCATTCGTCTTTCATAGTGTTTCATCGTGTTTCATTAGTCTTTCATAGTGTTTCATCATGTTTCATTAGTCCATCATAGTGTTTCGCCGTCACAACTCGTTAACACTCGTTTTGCTTAAAGAAAAATCAAAAAACTGCAATGTCAACATTGTAATAGTTCAGCAAGATAACAGAGTTTTTGATTGTTTGAGTAGGACTTAACACAAATGGAATGTTTTTAACCAGCATCCTAGACTGCGAGTATAATTCAAAAGGTGACGTTACAAACCAAACAGAAGCAGATCGGTTTGAGGTTGTCGCGTGTTGACAGCTATATTGACTGAAAACGTTAGTTTTAATTTTATCCAGAGTGAAACTTCGACACATGGATGTTGAACAAGTGTGAGTCAATAATTTTCCTGTCAGTGAACGACGATTTAGAAGGGGATGAGGGGTTGGGGGGGAGGGGGGGGGGTAACTGACAGCTTTTCCAAGACCGGTGGTGAAAAAGGGGTGGGGTAGTTGGGGGTAGTGGTGATAGCTTGAGAGGAAGGCGGACACACTCATTAGTTCTTTACAACCTGTTGCATTTACCAGTTCTAACCGCCTTCATGCAGGTCCAAGTCCGCGGTCCCATCCACCAAAGACACAGACTGTTCCTGTGGGTGGGTGGGTGGGTGTTTGGAAGTTTAACGTCCTTTTCCACCACATACCTGTTCCTGTGGAGAAGCGACAGGGGGTTACAATTCCACTTCCTTCTCCAACATTTTCTCTTTTGTTACGTTTCTAGGCGACGGATTCACCTTCATCCGGCTGTGAAAAGAAAGTGTTGGGTACCACTTAAACTGCTCCCGTCTCTTGTCGACAGGTTATTTTCTCTAGAAACAAAATGGCGGTAAGACTTGAATGGGAAGAGAAGGCGCCTTAATCACTGGTAGCTCCGCTGACTTCCAAAATCAATTCCTCACCTCCGATCGGGTACGATAAAGGGACTCTCTCTCTCTCTCTCTCTCTCTTTTAACGGCAAGTTCGAAAACTGGTCACGAGACCAAAACTGTTTCCACCGTTTTCAACAATCTCTCTCTCTCTCTCTCTCTCTCTCGCACTTGATTTGGAGAGAGAGTGTGTGTGTGTGAGTGTAGCAGTAGAATGTAGCAAGGACAAGATAGAAGAAAGGACGCTGTACCAAATCTTACATCCTTGAAAAATAAAGTGTCATTGTCATTGTCATTCTCTCTCTCTCTCTCTCTCTCTCTCTCTCACACACACACACACACACACACACACACACACACACACACACACACACACACACACACACACACAGAGTAACTACTGACAGGGCTCCCGCAAGATGTCGCATGTTTGCACGTGAGTACACTCATGTATTCATGAGAGAGTACAATGACTGTCAGGTAAGCCAACAACAGGTCTTGGCAGTTAACAATATGACGCACTATCACAGCTACCCTATGAACCAATAAGAAAAACCATCAGATGATATAATACGTGTAGTTACTGTCTGTACGGGCCGAGCAGTCTAGGACTGCAGGTGGCCACATCAGTATAGGGTTTCCAGACATGCCCCCTCCGGCAATGTGGAAATGTATCAGCCGGGACTGGATCTGATCAAACCTCTTTTTCATCTCAGAAAACCAGTCGGGCAGAATTAACGTCCTTGATTTGGAAGCCAGTGAGCTTGAGTTAATGTCCTTGACTGTGAACTTGTCGCTAGATCTGGTGTTTGCTTCAGTGACGATGGGGTGAAAAGACGGACGCCCTCAGGGTGACGATACTTCCGGTTTAAGTGCCCTCATAAAACTTTTCGTTGTTAGGTTGCGTCATTGTGGTTTTGATTAAACGTATAACTTCGTCTTGCATCTACATAGATTCCGCTAACCCCGGACACTCCACAACCCAGATAAACTAGACAGACGGGCGTCTGGTAATTTTGGTGAATGGCCGAATTTATCTCCCTGGAGGAGACGACTGTGTTAGCGAAGGTAATTCACGGCTGTCTTTTGGGGAACCGTCACGTTTTCCAATCGCTAGATCTAATTAACCCTATCATATCACTTCGCCATAAAGCTTCAACCAATCTTCAGCCACCCAGACAAGATCTGCGTGGAGAGTTAGTCCCTCCTCTGTTATATCAAACAACCATTGGGACCTCGCAATGTCGCTTGCTTGATTACCACAAGTCTACGGTGGACGCGCGGTCAGTCTGACAGGTGCATGGTAGACTTTTGAGTATGAAGTTGGGACTAGGAGCCTAGACAGTCATCAGGACCGTAGACTGTATAAAATGTAGCAAGCAGTAAATGAGGTTTACATTTTGTTGGTATTTGATTGCATTTTGGTCTCACGCCAGCGGTAGGTGTGAGCGGTGGTCTAATAGGCAGCGCGTCGGACTTAGCCGCTGCGCTTCTGGATGGCCGTCACCGCTGTTACGGCGATGAAGCGTGGGTTCGAGCCCAGGTCGAACTTGTGATATGTGATACCGGTTTTTCCCGGCTACCGGGCTGCTCATCGGGGGTTTCTCTCCGGGTTATCCGTCTTTCCTCCCTTAGCAAAATTGAAAAAAAAAAAAGGACAGGTACTGAGCGGTGACAGAGGGAATTAGCCGCCGAATTAGTCTTTGTGGCTTGCGCGGCGTTAAGCCCTAAAAATTCATTCACTCACTCCCCAGGGGGAATCAACCCAAATTTCCCGAAAGGCATGATAAAGTAGCAAAACAAAAATTGCTGCCTCACAAAGAAAAAGAAGACGGCGGCGAAGGAAAAGATAAAAAATAAAAGCAAGAAGAAGAAGAAAAAGGCGGGACGGAGAGAGGGGACGCAAGGTGTTTAAGGAAGGGGGCTTAAGACTGCTGACAGTAAAATAACAAGGGTTATCTTTCCCTCTGGGATAGAAGCTTGGTGAGAGAATTTGACCTTTCACAATGTCGCTTGATTTACTCTGAAGGAGAGGTCGGGGAACGGAAAGGGACGGCTACATGCCATGCATGCAAACTCTGTATGCGCCTCTCTCAGTCTCTATCTCCCTCTCTCTCTCTCTCCCCCCTCTCTCTCTCTCTCTCTCTCTGAGGCAGTCGACGAAATAGTTCTTCAGAGTTGAAGAGTTCCCGTGGCGGGAAATCACCGGGTCGTGTCCTCAGCGCCGGACACATAAAGGGCCACGTCTGTCAGTTGATGTATGGTGGTAGTTGTGGCGGTGGTGGCCATGGTGACGTGTGGTGGTGACAGAAAGACAACCATAAATCACCCATCTTGATTGCCGGCGTCTGGACACGAGGGACAAGACACTGTCATTTTATCACAGACAGACGGACGGTGGCTCTCTGGTCTTGTCTCGGGGATCCGGTGTGGTCGAATGGTAGAGCGTTGAAGTTCTAATGCTCGGGTCGTGAGTTCGATCCCGGCTGGGGCCAAATATTTGTGCTGGCTTTTTCATCGTTGCCCCGTCTTTGATATCACCCTATGTGGTGGAAAAGGACGTTAAACCTTCAAACACCCACCCACCCACCCTGGTCTTGTCTCAGACTCAATGGAAACTAGCCAGGACATACAGGAGCAGACAGCTGTCTTAAATGAGCGTTGGTCTTGTTTTTTTTACATTAAACTTAAGGGCACCACATTATCAGCGCCCTTTTTGGTTGGTCATCTACCAAATCATTGTGTAAGATGAAATGCATATCGGCCAAATGACTGAAAGATGACAAATGCTCAGTGAACGTGTCACCGGATAAGCGACGTGTAAAGGTGTGGGCAGAGACAGGAAGTGTATCTGTGGCGCCCCCAGACGACACTGAGTGGAGAGCGAGTTATCTGACCGCGCCCAGACCTCCCAGCCAGTTGTTCCAGACATTCCCATGGTTCTCCGCATGAGCCGGAAGTAGCTCTCAGGTCCGGAAATCAGACTCCGACCAGCCCTTTGTCTCGGACCGCGGTACATAGAGTTACGTTTGACCTTTGACCGGCGTCCATACATACCTTCCGTCACGCCCAAGCAGCACTATACAGTAGCTGAAGGAAATAATTTTGTCTAACAGTATCCCAGGGGTCAGCTACCACCTGCTAAAGGTCATAGACAATCAATGAAAGCCGGCGAGTTTTCGGGACGAAATGCTGAAGGTTCAAAACAGGAAGACGTGTGTGAAGGAGAGGACTTCCGGTCAATCTCATGTTGATGAACCTGTCAGCCCAACAGCTCGAGCGGAACCAAACACTAGAGGTTCGAGGTCAGGTTCAACTCACACTCTGGGCAAAGATTTATTTTTCCTTCTCGTTCGTGGCACCGTTCACACGGACCGATCGTCTGGGGTTCTCTCTGGGTACTCCGGCTTTCTCCCCCTCTGCTTTAGAAATGTTTAGCTCACAAAATTTGAAAATAAAATGCAATTCTCAATTCTGAAACTCAAGCAGCTGAGCTGACCCTTCGCACTACGTGATTGTAATGTGTTCATGTCCAGGGTGTGAGAGAATGCGTGTGATTCACGTGCGTGTTGGGTTCAGCTCGCGGCGCTTTGAGCCAGATTATGAAATTGGATAAAGCGCCTATACAATGCTCACTTATTATTATTATTAATATATATAGAAATCTGACAAACGGAATTATTCAGGGCGACGGTCGGAGCTGACGTTTGCAACTTCTATTGCCAGCTGTTTTGCCAGATTAGACGCTCCACGGTGCATGGCGCATCATCAGTACTGCATGGCGCATCATCAGTACTGCATGGCGCATCATCAGTACTGCATGGCGCATCATCAGTACTGCAGGGCGCATCATCAGTACTGCATGGCGCATCATCAGTACTGCAGGGCGCATCATCAGTACTGCATGGCGCATCATCAATACTGCATGGCGCATCATCAGTACTACAGGGCGCATCATCAATACTGCATGGCGCATCATCAATACTGCATGGCGCATCATCAGTACTGCATGGCGCATCATCAGTACTGCATGGCGCATCATCAGTACTGCATGGCGCATCATCAGTACTGCATGGCGCATCATCAGTACTGCATGGCGCATCATCAGTACTGCATGGCGCATCATCAGTACTGCATGGCGCATCATCAATACTGCATGGCGCATCATGGCGCACCCCTCATTTCACAGGGAATAAATAATGAGAAACGTCTCAGCGACTTCTCCCCACTTTCATAATACCAGTCTCAGCCCTAAGTGCGACTTCTCCCCACTTTCATAATACCAGTCTCAGCCCTAAGTGCGACTTCTCCCCACTTTCATAATACCAGTCTCAGCCCTAAGTGCGAACAATCAAGTAATGCCGATAGAAAATGAAAGGCCGGAATGTGCACTGATTTATTATTAATTACCTGACATTGCGTGAGCTGAATTGACCTCGAGACATGTATGCAAGTCACTGGGCCACTGCTGTGGAAATGCCATCCACGAAAAGAAAGACTAAAGAAGATTGATGTATTGCGTCCGTTTGATTACGATGCATTCACACACGATAACCACATTCTCTCCCTGATTCCATCTTTCATCATCCAGATCTACATTATGTAATACTAGCTTGTAGAGGGAATTAACCCTATATTTCTTTGTATTACCGCTGAGACGTCATGTTTTGGTGGCTGATCGTGTTAGTCAAAGCGCCTAACAACCTGGCTGATTGCCGGATTGAAGGAAAAAGCAGAGAAAACTATTTTAAAGCGGCCTTCAGCAGGATAAATGTCCCAAAGCGTGAAAACCTGTTTCATATGTAAGACGCATTACTCACCGGCTGCGACAGTGAGCTCCCAGAAAACTGGGTGAGAGTTCTGTAACTTTAGTTTCGTTTGTATGCAGATCTGGTGTCACTGACGTGAGAGGAAGTCGTTGCCTCAGAACGCTCCGTACCCTTGTGGTACGACCAATCAGACACGTACACGTAAACCACAACAACTTCCTACTGTTCACACATATGGTAGGTAAGGTATGTTAAAGTTTTACATATTGGCTCATAGTAACGACAGCACACAGCACGCTGTAATTTTGTACGTTTTGCTCTTGTCTCATTAGCAATCCAGGGCGATCTCAGAATTTTAAATTTCAAAAAGTAAGTTTGTGTCTCTTTAAGCGTTAAGATATTGATACTTTTTTTCCTTTTTCTTTTTTGCTGACGACACTTTGAAAAGAATCTGTCGAGACCGGGTATTGTTATTTTCGTTTGTTCTGATGTGCGCTTTGCTCCTTTGTCCGTGCTTTCAGACGAGCTGGTAATCTGGCTTTCTCTGTCTGCCTGATTGTTTCCGTAACCAAAGTATCCATACTGAAAGTTGACAACCCCAGATAGGCAGAGCTGTTTCCTGCTGCGCAAATCTTTGTCCTTGATGCAGATCAGTTCTTGGTGCAACGTTTTACACTTTACTGCTGGTCATGACGCTGTCTGTCTGATCATTAATACAACACACATTGGTTATTGGACAATGAATCTATATAGCCAGAAGTGTGAAAATAAAATTTTTCTAAACGTGGTGTTTTTGGGGGTTGTTGTTGGGTTTTGTTGTTGTTATTGTTTGTTTGTGTGTGTGTGTGTGTGTGTGTGTGTGTGTGTGTGTGTGTGTGTGTGTGTGTGTGTGTGTGTGTGTTTTGGGGGTTGGGTTTTTTTTTTTTTTTGCCGTTTGATTTTTGTATTGATACACTCCAAATGATATTCCATTTTCTCCCGAAACCTGGACTACCGAGCCTTTGTATGGTTAACATACACCGTGATATAACACCAGTAAACATAATCTCAAGTGCTGGGCCCTTCATGATTCTTCAGATTTTGACTTTGTCCTCACTAGAACCCAACAGTCACTTTTGGTGACACTCGCACAGCAGAAGCCTTCCCCCGGCTTGTTTACGAACCGATTTGTGTTGCAGTTTCCTAAAGAAACAAACGACAGTTTCCAGCTAACTGAGTTTTGAGCTGGTTGTTTGTGTAAAGCGACAACTATCGACTTTCACGAGAAGAGTAATAGTCTTTTCGTACCACGAACAAGGGAGATCACTTTACCTTCGCTCGTAAATACAACACCAACTGGTGTCAAAAACTTCTCCGTGCTACTTTGACTTTAATTTGAAATCCGAAAACCACTTTCCCTCATAAACAAAATCCACATCGAGCGGTCACGTGGCGTCTGAGCTGTTCCCAGCATGCTTCGAGTAAAGACGGAGAACGCTTTATGTTGGCTCGGGTCGCCCTCGAGAAATCTCGGAGAATACGAGAAGGTCACCGGGGCCAGTATTACGTCAACCATGGATCAACTTCAGGCTGCAAATATCCGGAGTCTGTCTGATGTAGTGTGTTTACGGTTCTTTTTCTGTTTGTCGTGTTTATTGTTGTTGTCACCAGGAACCCCACATCAGCAGGGCTGTTCTCCTCTGTCTGTCTCCGTGTCAGTTCAACATCAGCTGTATTGCCGATCACATTCACACCAGTCTCCAAAGTGTACCACACGGATTGGAGTATAGCCGTTCACAAGGGGTTTTTTGGGGTTTTTTTTACTGCTTTGTTATCCCTTTTTCGGGAAATTCGAACTGCTTCCCCCGGAGGAAGCGCGTCGCCGCGGTGCAACCCCACCCAATACCGGGCCTATCTTAAGCAGACAGTCACGGTTCACTGCACACAGTAGAAGAACACAAAGAGGAGCGCGGTAGTAGTTTTTCTGGAAGGTTGACCTTTTCATGGCCATGGAACGCTGGTAGACCTACTGTACTTTATTCAGGAAATATCCACTTCACATCGACTGCAATTCGAAGATAATCAATGCAAATATGCGTTCACTAGGCTTCGAGAAAGGTCCAACACACTAAGTGATACCTCCTGACTGAGCTCCCTTTGTGGAACACAAAACAAGGTGAAGGTCGACTCGAACTGTAAGTCGAAGAAGGCTGGTGCTGCCTGTAGTTATGACAACGGAAGGCAAGACGACTTTCTGTATCACAACACTAACATAAAAACATTCACTCACTTCCGAAGAACGAACAGTTTCTAGTGGACGCGTACCGAGAAAATGACGGTTGTTCCCAGAATTCCACGCGGCTCCCACTCTGCTCCATCCGGTCACCCATTTGCAGGCATTGTTCGCATCTCAAGGTCAGGATCTTGGAATGCGCTCCCCTGCCGAAACTACTTGTGCATTTCCTTTCTGTCATCTTTCTCTCCACAGGGCCGGCTTGAGTTCATTTTGTGCAATTGCGCGCTTGCCATGTGAGTATGAGAGGTGGGCAAGAAACGTGACAGGCAACGAAATGCAATTACTGCCTGTCACAAACCTCATCTCCCCAGCCTGCCCCTCCAAGCAACCGACCTCCGGTCACGTGCTAATTAGATTCATTAATTTGGAGATCAGTCACCGAGCACATCCGTTGACAGATATATCCACGCGCAGATTGTTACAGACATCCCCGATTGCAACTGTTACATATTGTTACAGATATCCCCTGTTGTAACTGTTACACATTCCACCAGGCAACAGTGAGAAAATTCCAATATGTAACAGTTACACATGTATCCCATATACATACATTCCAAGATGTCACTAGCCGCGAATTAGTCTTTGTTGCCTGCGCGGCGTTAAGAACTAACTAACTAACTAACTAACTAACTAACTAACTAACTAACTAACTAAGATGTAACAAGTAAATGTAACCTTCACAAATGTCTCCAGATGTAAGCACATGGAACTGTTACAAATGTTCCCGCACAACCGTTACAGATTTCCGAAACATAACTGGTACATAATTATCACGTAACACAATCATGCAGCTTTACAGATTTTCTGTATAGAGTTTGCCACACATCATCTGTATAGAGCTTGCCACACATCATCTGTATAGAGCTTGCCACACATCATCTGTATAGAGCTTGCCACACATCATCTGTATAGAGCTTGCCACACATCATCTGTATAGAGTTTGCCACACATCACTGTTACGTGTAGTGTCTGTCTTTGATGATGATTGTTTTGTCAAAAGTTCCTTCATCACACGAGTCACAACATTCAACAATGGTTTTTGTCGCACTCTTGTAGAAACAAAAGCGGCGTTTTCACCTTGAAAACATTTCTCACAGGAAAAACGACCGTCGCAACGGAACTGCCCGCCTTCATATTCAACTTGACACCAACGGACAGTCTCAACTACACGAAATCCGATTGGAGGTGATTTTCAACGAACACTCGAAACATGTTTGTCCAGCCCCGATTACAAATCCGCGTTTTATTACCGAACTGCTTTCGCAATGTGTCTATCAAATTCGAAAAGAAAAAGAAAACAAAACAAAATAAAAAAAAATAACCAAAAAGCCCAGATGTAACAAATTTCAGGCTTTAAAAGGTTTTGTTCAAATCGATCAGAAACAGATTAGAATGATGTCTGCTTTTTTCTCTTCCTGGTCACGTGTTTAGTTCAATCACTACGATCAAATAATGAAACAAACGTCGAATGACGCTGAAAATTAAAGTTTTCACGCAGCTAAAAGTGCAAGATTGTCTGTTTCCTTTAATAAAATCGAAACTTTTGATTAAATGATCGGAAAAAGTGGATCAAACTTTTCTCTCTCGAAAGTTTGCTAACTTCCTAATACGATTTCAAGATTCTTTTCTTTTTAATTTTCGGGAGGGGGGGGGGGAGGAGAGGGGGGAGGGTGGTGGTGGATGGCGGGGTTAAAATTTAATTAGCTATTATCTTTCGAAAGCAAGATTTCCGATTTTCCCCATTTTTCATCTTCACAATAATGAGAATTGTTTTTCTTCTCGCTATACGTGTGCAGGAGTTGCGTGCCCTTACCGTGAAGCCGATACCGACTGTAGCTGAGAAGGCTCCGGCCTGAAACTTGCCCTGGTCAAACTGTACCAACAACGACGTCTTCCCCACGCCGCTGTCACCCACCAGGATTGTCTGCAACGACAATGGAAACAGTGTTTAACATTTAAAGTTACTTTGTTCACTCCAAGATGTGGCTGTTACCGGTTTGTTGTGTGTTTGTGTGTTCATCTTTACTCAGGTTTGAGGTTTCCACTGTTGTAGTTCGTGTTTTGTTGATTTGAATTCAGAGGAGAAGGCAGGGGGGGGGGGGGTATAAAGAGTTGGATACCGCATACTGTTTAAACGGGCGGGTGGTCGCTAAAATTGTGTGTCCGTGGTCGACAGGCATTAAAAACAAAACAACAACAACAAAAAACGGTCTAGATATTGATCTTACAAGCTGCCCTTCCTAAAGTTAGGGAACACTCTGGAAAGCTCTAAAAATAAAACTAATTGCAGGATAAAGAAAAGCAAGTTCAAACACAGAGAGAGAGAGAGAGTGAGAGAGAGAGAGAGAGAGAGATGTTTCGAATTTCGCCCGCAAGAAATTACAGCGCTCACTTGAAAAGGTGTTTTCTACCGGTTTCCAATCTAACTGGAAATTCCAGAAACCCGCTCCGGTCTTTGTAACATTGCCACTGAGAGACCCGTCCAGCTTCTTTGTGTGGTAAGAAGAAAGTTCCGATTTAAACTTCCCATCGACTGCAGCCTTTGATACTTGCCAGCCGAGAGTTCATTTCCTACAGATTTCCGCTGCTCCCGGTCACAAATCAGGGGTTTCTTTCTTTCTAATCAGAGGGTCTTTTCAAGCTGGAATGGGTGGTCGGGTTTTTCTCAGAGGTTTTTTTCTGCACTATGTTGTGAAGTTGGTGCACAGAAACTTTAGACCATAAGTTGTGTGAGTTGTTGAATAAGCAGTCGAAATTCTGTTGGCATTTACGCTTTCACGGCATTTCATTTTTGGCCAGAACTTACAAGAGCATTAGAATTGTTACACATGCTACATATCCATGTGTTGTGTTGTCTTTGTTTGGATGGTTGGTTGACTGGATGGTTGGTTGGCAGTTCGCTGTTGTTTTTTCACCCACTGTCCCATACACTCTCCGACAACCCACTGTCCCATACACTCTCCGACAACCCACTATGCCCGTACATTCTCCGACAACCCACTACCTCATACACTCTCCGACAACCCACTGTCCCATACACTCTCCGACAACCCACTGTCCCATACACTATCCGACAACCCACTGTCCCATACACTATCCGACGACCCACTGTCCCATACACTCTCCGACAACCCACTGTCCCATACACTCTCCGACAACCCACTACCCCACACACTCTCCGACAACCCACTGTCCCATACACTCTCCGACAACCCACTGTCCCACACACTCTCCGACAACCCACTGTCCCATACACTCTCCGACAACCCACTGTCCCATACACTCTCCGACAACCCACTGTCCCATACACTCTCCGACAACCCACTGTCCCATACACTCTCCGACAACCCACTGTCCCATACACTCTCCGACAACCCACTGTCCCATACACTCTCCGACAACCCACTGTCCCATACACTCTCCGACAACCCACTGTCCCATACACTCTCCGACAACCCACTGTCCCACACACTCTCCGACAACCCACTGTCCCATACACTCTCCGACAACCCACTGTCCCATACACTCTCCGACAACCCATTGTCTCACACATCCTCCGACAATCCACTGTCCTGCCCACACACCAGGGAAAAAAGGACAATCCCTACGGAATGCTTACACATGTGAACTTTCTGGTGGGTTTGAGGTAAACAGGAAGAGAGGCGGGCCGTATTTATCACCATGAACACAACGTGACCGGACTTCCACAGTACCCTCCCTTGTCTGACACTTCCATTACGGCCATGTTTGTTTCTCTGTGTGGTGCCGCTAGAACCAATCCGAGCCGCGGAAAGGAGACGGTAATGAGCGAGAGGAAGTAGGTCGATTGTGTTGGACGCTCGGCTGTGGCCATCCTCAAAAAAAGAAAAGAAAAGATATACCACAGTGACGCCACTATCCTACCCCCTATCCATCAACCCACCACATTACTCCCCCCCTCCCCCCTCCTCCATTTTCGTGAAATTAGTGTTGTTTTTGCTGTTGATGTGACGGTGGATATTACTGTCTTGATGAGCTAGAACTGAGAACAGCTGCAAGGAAATCGATCAGAATGTTATCATGGCCGTTTTTCCCCGAGGAAGTGACAGGAAATTTATCATAGACAGTACAGTCATATGTGTTGTGGCGACATTCCTTTCGACAATCTGTTTACCGCTATCACGTATCTTATACACGTGTATCCATCTTTCGATATAATTATTTACATCTACAGATCATCTTGAGCTGTTTTGTTGTTGTTGTTCTGTTTTCCGGGGGGGGGGGGGGGGAGGGTGTTGGAGGTGGGGATTGTGTTGCTGATGTTGTTTTTAAGGTTTGTTTGGTTGTTTTTTGTTTGTTGTCGTTGTCGTTGTTGTTGTAGGTTGTTTGTTGTTGTTTTGTTGGTTTGTTGTTGTTGTTTGATTTTGTTTGTTTGTTTGTTGTTGTTGGTGGTGGTGGTGGTGGTAGTTTTTTGGGGTTGTGTTCTTTTTTGTTGTTGTTGTTGGTTTGTTTTGTTTTGGGGTTTTGTTGTTGTGGTTTGTTTGTTTTTTCTTGTTTTTGTTGGGTTTTTGTTTTTGTTTATGTTTTTTGTGTTTTTGTTTGTTTTTTTGTTTTGGGGTTGTTGTTGTTGTTGTTGATGTTGTTGTTGTTGTTTTTTGGGAGGGGGGGTAAACAATTAGACACATGCAGAGTTACAGCCTCTGGCAGACTGGCACTGAGCCACACAAGACTAAGGGTAAAGGGAAAACCAAGGCATCTGCTAAAGTGTTGCGGACTGTCACTGAGTAGAAAAGCTTCGAGCCGTTTGAATTTCGTTCGCACAGCCAGCCGTTGTCAGCGTATTGCATTCAAATCTCTTCTCACTGAGACAGACTCCAGCCTACAGGCCACACGCACGAGCAAAACTGTTTTATATACAACAATAGTTACATTGTGTGAAGCCCAGTAAAGCTGGGATCACATGATCACTTGATTTTGCTGCATTCCCGTCATCCTCAGCTCATCATGGCTGACAGAGGAACCTCTAAAAGTCTGGCGGCCATATCTTTATGTTTGCCGATGGCAGTTATGTAACTGTGCAAAACGCTGATAGTCCAACATGGCTTCCAGTGAAACAATCGCCATCTTACGACAGTCATTACTGAACACATTACCGCTCAGCCAGCGGCGCCATCTTTTCATTTCACGCACGGAGAGTTTGAGAGTGAATTGGGTTCACCACCGTCTGGATCTTTTAACCGAAAGGCCACGTCATCAATCTTGGAGAGCGTTTGGAAAATGGCCCTTCTTTGGCGTCGGTAAATCGTGTGTGTAGGATCCCGATAAACGGTTAGCAATCTTCCTTAACGACTCTCACCCACAATCACCCAGTGTCGGAGCCATGAAGGCACCACAACGACGCTAGGATGGAGCTTGGTTAGAGCACTGTAGCGCTGTCAGTGTAATAGTAAGAGTAACAGGATCCAGTAACAGGACACAGATGGCAACGTGTTGGCGAAATCTTTTAAGAATGACAGTAGTGAGAAGGGTTAAGGGTGGGGGGGGGGATGGGTGGTAAATTTAACAGGGGAAGCTGTATTGATTCAAGACGGGACAAGACAGTGGCGCGTTTAGCCATCTGATCTAAACCGTATTAGGGTACGGTGTCTGCCTCAGTTTTTATTAGAATCGTTATCAATATTTCAGTCTAGCCCTCTCTGTCAGTTAGAAACGCTTTCCCTGGTTCTATCACTCCAGCTGGGTACATGTATACATGCATTAGATTAGCTTCATCACTATCGCCCCGCCTTGGGCTGTCACACTCACCAGACTGTCCGTGCGGAACAGCCCCTCAAACCCCGGAACACATTCTGCAGTTTTGCCCCCTTTTCAAAGAAGCAAGGACACAACACTGGCCGAATGGAGCCACACTGGCAGAGAAACTTTGGGGCACCAAAACGGACCTCTTGAAGACCACTGCTTTTATAAAGACTATAAACCTAGTCATCTGAGGCGGAGTCCAGAACAGGGAACGCAGAAGAAGAAGAATCACTATCTGTCTGTCTGTCTGTCTGTGTGTGTGGGGGGGGGGGGGGGGAGTAGGGGGTAGGGCTCTTGGCTCAGATTCGAGGGTGTTGGACTCAGTCGAGTGGCCGATTTATATCCCGAAACTTTGTGCCTTTCGATAATGCCCGCGTTTTTAATACATTGGTCAGTTTTGATAAATGGATACAAAACGTCAGACGCCAAAACACCTACACACCCATTCACATCTACCCTGGGTGTCTGCACGTGGTGTTTTGGAAACATTTTCCTGCTTTATCAGTAGCACAGGAACAATGAAATCGTGACGAAGAGCGGTCAACACAAAGGACTGACAATGTTAATTATCTGTCTGATAAATTACGTCATAATGTCCGGTATCTTCGCTTCACAATACAACTGTCTGACGGCAAAATCCCAAGTCAATATCCGGACAATGTCGACCATCTGCTTCCACAAAGTTCTGTTTCCCTAGCGGAAACATGACAGACAAGCCAACCCAAACCTTGAATAACACCACCCTTCTCACAAGGGATTTTGGTCTTGCATAATATTGTCGCCTTATATTGTCGCCTTATATTGTCGCCTTCTCCTTTTTCTCTAATATGACAAGTGGGTGTGCGGCGTCCAGGGAGCATCCTTTCCGTACAGTAGCCGCGACACTGGAGTTTGCATGATGTCCCCTCTGTATATAATTAGATGTCTGTTTTGTCCAGCTGCAGCCTGACGACGTGTATTGTATGCTGTGTCTGAGCTTCCTGTCTGTACATGCTGTTCACGCGGAATTACTTGGCTTCTGAAAATTGGCGCCCGAACCGCCGGCACATCTGAGTCTCCACCTCTTCAATTTACCGCCGAATTTCCGAGGATTCTGGAGACCTGACCCTGAGTGCTGGCGAGGGGGGACTTTGCCTTTTCCTGGCTTCACTGAGGCCTCTCTCGCTTATTCAGTGCAAGACGTTACCACAAGACAGTGTGTACAGCTAAAGGCACGAAAAAGTCAAGGTTTAATTTCGACCTCACTCTAGAAGACCTCTATTGAAATTTATTTCTTCGTCGTTGTTTCACGTGCCGAAATGAAAGGCTTTACTAGGTCAGAGACAGTGCACAACGGTGATTACATCTGTAAAGACATTTTGTTTCAGTGATATTGTTTATGATCTCGCCTGCTACATATGATGATGCTGATGACTACAATCATATCGACGACGACAATGTTATTGACGCCGACGACGACGACGAAGATAAATGCGACGAAGATAAATGCGGGATAAACATATACATAAATCACGCAGTGTATTGCTTCTACTTGTTCATTGCCGATATCCATGGATCAGGAAAACACCAGACAGCTGTGGTGAGGGAGTGTGGAAGGTGTCATCTTCGGCTTTCCCGCCAGTCCTGTCTTGGGCAAATTTGTGGCGTTTCTTCCCATTTGTATGGCGATCATGTAGTGAGGTTTGTGTAGGGGGGATAACTCTCTTCGTGCAAACCCTAGTCTCGGATGACTCTCCGCCCTGAGCGCTTAACACAAATCGATACGCGAAGGATCGCCCAGGGGTAAAAACTGCTGAATCAGCATCAGTAACCATGTGGACAGGTGGAAGGAAAAAGGGAGGGGGTGGGGAAGATTGAGGGGGGGGGGGAGGGTGGTACGGGTGTGCTGAACGTGCTACTTGTTCTTGGGCGTATAATCATGATTCAGTTTGGGGGGGGGGGGTCTTGGTTACAGAGCTGACCTCCCCTCCCCCCTCATCCCCCCCCCCAAAAAAAAAAGAAGCAGAAAACATTGATGGCCTTTGGTTCTGTTGTGGCCTTTCTCTGGCCTTTCAATGTCGTCACATTATTTCCCCTGTCTCTTTGTCCTTTTGTGTGAGGTCATTCGGTGTATTTCTTTGTGCCAAGTTCTGCTTGTAAAGTAAATTGCCAGTGTTCTACTGGATGTGTTGTCACCCTGGAACTGCGTTTAACTGAACCGACAAGTTCCTATTTCAGACCGTATCGACGTCGACTACAATCAAGGAAATACGTTGAGAATGAACGTGTCGCAATCGCCGCTGAGTCTTGGTTTGAATAAGAAGACATGAATGGGGAATGTAAAAAACACACATGCATATTAGAGAGAGAGAAAGAGAGAGAGACAAAGGGGGGGGGGGGGAACAAAGACCTGTCATCAGTTTTGTCCCTGACACATTACTGACCTAAGACTATGGCCATCTTGCTACACGTATAACAAGACAAGCAAAGCAAAATAAAGCAAAAGAGAGAGAGAGAGAGAGAGAGATGTGAGTGTTGACTGGTTCCCCAGTGTACGTGGCATCAAGTGATCATGGGCGTGCGGTCCTTGGGGACGTGTCACTGGTCAGAAAGCAATGACCTTTCCCATTCTGTCCACCTCTATTGACCACCAGCCACTGACCGCGACACACAGCGACACGCAGGACAGCACGCCGCTCACACACATAGTCCCCGCCCTGTCTGTGTGTCTATAATGAGCACTCCTACCGATATTCTCTACCCGCTCGTCCAAACAGGCTACAGGAACATCCAGAACATAGGAAAGTAACGGTTTGAGATGAGTCCACAGACTGAAAACCTAACACACAAGTTTATTCGGGAATTTTCCCCACCCAATCGAGTCCAAATTCATGTGCAGACTCATTCACGGTGCATGTCTCGCCCTCATGTAGACAAGCATGCGTAACTATCAGGTGTTAAAGTCCCCATGCATAACTATCAAGTGTTAAAGACCCCATTCCATCCCAGAGCGGCCGCGGACAGGAAAGACAAAGACAAATACGCGTCATGCATGCAGCAAAATGAAGAAAAGGAAGAAATGGGCGGCGATGCACAGCCTGCGACGCGTCTCTCCCTGGGGGTGGGGGAGGGAGTGGGGTGGTTGGAATAGCCATAAGGGACATAAAGACAAGATGTAATAATGCCGGATGTCTCTGTCAGGGATTCGAACCGGAGACATCAAATTCCAGTCAACCCTCTTACTGCTAGTGAGGCACCCTTACACACACACTCACACACACACACACACACACACCACCACCACCACCACCACCACCACCCCTTCCAAATGTCACCCAACCCCCTATCAGGCATACGCAAGAGGGTGAAGATGAGGTGGGAACAGATAAAGGAGAGAGTGGGTTGGGGGGGGGGAGGCTTTATCAACTTCAGTGTGCATGTGATCGTGTGACAGTGACAGGGAAGCGGTATCGATGAGACGGAATCTAAGTTGCCATCAGTAACATGACGACAGCCAATGTTCTGCTTGGAGCCTGTGACACGGTATCGCGCAATGCGTTATCTGCATGGCGAGTAGGCGAATAAATCCAGCTACTGAGCCATTGACCGAGGACCTCGTGCAGGTTCACGAGGCATGCCGGCCAGAGGGAGTTAGATCCCTCCAAACACTTAGGGTCCCCGATGTCTCAGTGGCTGCATGGATCCGCTGGCCTGGGGTTTCAGCTCACGATAGATCACATTGTGATTTCTGGTTGGTGGTTAAGCCAGTGCAACCAGTCACTGAGCCATTGTGGACCCTATACTGGCTGTGGGCGCATAACGAGGCGCTTCAAAGGGAGTTAACTCTTCCAAAGGGGTCCCCGGTGTATTAGTGGCTCAGTGGATCTTCTGGTTGGCGTGACATTTGGACACCTCGTCACGATATGTTGCAATGCCTTATCTACATTATCTGCTGACTGCATCGTTAGGGAAAGCTGGCGGTGACTGAACTGCTGGACACTGAGCTCTGTAAAATCGTGAGGCATGTCTCCGGCGGTCTCCACTCAGTCTGTCTCGCTCCTCCTCTATCCCAACCCTCCTTCCCTCCCTCCTTCCTCCCTTCTCTCCCTCCCTCCGTGCACTCTGCGGAGAGAGACAGCAACACTCACTGACGTGGCTCTGCTGAATGCACCGCTCTTCGCATGCGTTCAGCTCAAACTCTGTGCATGCTGGTTTTCTCCTCTTTGCCCCGTCTCAGTCTGACGTCACCTGTTGATGGGTTGTCAAGTGGGTAACAGTAATCAGACACAAGTGGGAAACTATGTGTGAAACGGAGTAGCTCCGTATTCATACTGGTAGCTAGCGTCACTCTAATGACGTAGTGGAGTTGTGTGGCCGGCTAGCTATTATCGGCTAGCTCTGTATGTTTGTCTTGGGCATTCACTCAGTGTACACCACGTGGCAGCTGGTGATAAAGCGTACATCCAGCTTGCAGCACCTGTTGTTTTACTTCTGTTGACAATGTGCAGTGAAATAGAATCTGAAACTCCCAACAAACTGCTTCAGTAGCTCTCCCGTGTACTGATAGTTCATAAAAGCCTGAACTGATCTTCAGACCAATGCAATTGTGCATTATGAATTCTCTCATTGAAAATGTCACGTTGTTGCAAAACAAAATAGAAAAGTGGAATCTGGATCAAATGAACTACTTTGTAACTCTCTCCTTTCTGTGACAGCCACCCTACCCCGGATCTGATACCAGTCGCCAGAACGGTGTTCAGTGTAACCACACACAAGGCCCGGCTATAAGGAGTGGAGTAGGATCGTTCGGAGGAGATCTCACTACCGCTCCGCCGGCGCTGCTCACTAACAAGCCAATAATCATGAGTGAGGAAAACCTTCAATTACATCCCCGCCCCCTAGTCCCCCACCCATCCTATAAGCCAGTCCCTCCCAGAGTCCCCGTCAGTTCCGGTATTCTGCGGTGCATTTACGACTCTCCTGTTACCCTGCAGCTCCAATCCAGCACACGTCGGCATGCTGTCAGAACAGGCGACTTCGCTCGGCAACACCCCAGGCCAAAGTCCCGCTCCTTTCCTCTGCCGTTTAGTGGCAAAACACAGTACGTCCATGACGTCATTGTATGGCATAAAAGGAGTGATTTCAAGATGACGAAAGAAATTGACGTAATGGTCTTGTCGTCAACGGACCTACTGATTTCTGTCCATGTTCGCGGTTCGCGATTGGCTGAATTCTGGGGGCTCGGCCCCTTTGATTGACAGCAGTGGGGTCGTCCATTCTCACCTCTGACTGATACCCGCAGGAATCAGATCACTCGTTTGGTTTGCTGGAGTGCAGCGTCCTACACACATGTACATGTTTTCCATTAACCGTAGATATGCAACCCGGGTAGTGGCTCCGACTGCATCTCACCAGGCCTGGTATTCGTGAAGCGTGTTTAGATAGGATAAAAGAGTTTAGGTATAAACCGACGTTGTACAATATTAATTTCCCATTCTTATACGTCCGTTTAAATTTAAACGCGTTTATCATCGCTAAATGTAGTTCGTGAATACCAGGCCAGGTCAAGATGACAAATAGGAGTGGGATCTTTAACGTGCACACTTGATGCTTAAGAATGTGTGTGTACACGAAGGCAAAACAAGCATCCTGAACGACTCCGCATGTGAGTTCTAACTCGATTAGGTGAAGGAAACCCCAGCTAAACTCCTACCCACAAGGGGAATCGAACTCCATGCCACAGGAACCAGGAAGTCCCTTTACATATGCAACAGTGAAGACCAGTGGCCAGTGTCCATGTACAATTTAACAATGATTATTATAATGGATATTTATGTAGCGCTTATACTCAGCGAGCTAGCTCTTACAGAGTTAAGACAAATAAGGTAAATAAAATAAATGGCATGAAAATATTATTTTAAGTGTCTTTTATTGTGTGTTATTTTATCTGGCATTGAAAATAAAGACACAATAAAAGACACATAATAAAAGACACAGCGCACACACACACACACACACACACACACACACACACACACACACACACACACGCACGCACGCACGCACGCACGCACGCACGCACGCACGCACGAACACACACACAGAGTTCTGTCAGTCCCTCATTACTGCTGCTGGGCTGAGAACAAATGTGTTTTGGCTGCAGTTTTAAAGGTGGGAACCGAATCTATGATTATGCCTTATGTTTTTGGGGAGGGTGTTCCAAAGGGTGGGTCCTTGGTGCGATGACAGTAGTTAGTTAGTTAGTTAGTTAGTTAGTTAGTTAGTTAGTTAGTTAGTTAGTTAGTTAGGGCTTAACTGACGCGTGGTGAAGGGAAGGCCGCTGGTAGAGACTAATTTCCTGTTACTAGTGTTAGGGTCGGTCAGTACCACAGCTTCTGGCTGCTGCTGCTGGCCTCGCTCTTGTTAACGCCAGTGGGACTGGCGTCGTGTATTCATGAACGAGTGATGTTATTACCGGTAATTAGAGGCGCGAGACAGTGGACTGGTTTGACGGACAGAGAGCCCATGGGCAGCAGTCTGTTGCCATGACAACTGCGTCTCAGATATAATCAGAAATGATTCCGGACTGTCCACCAAACGAGGTCTAGTTGATTTCATGGGGAAAAAATATCAAACACATCAAAGTAAAAATACATTTGAAAAGCACGTTATGAGGTGTTAACATCTCTCTCTCTCTCTCTCTCTCTCTGGGAGCCGGGGTGGCCGAATGGTAGAGCGTTGGACTCTCAATGCTCGGGTCTCGAGTTCGAATCCCGGCGTGGGCCAAATATTTGTGCTGACCTTTTTCTCGTTGCCCAGTCTTTGATATCACCCATACATGGTGGAAAAGGACGTTAAACTCCCAAACACCTACCCACCTGCCCTCTCTCTCTCTCTCTCTCTCTCTGACGAACCTTCTCTGTCAAAACTTTTACCGTTGATAAATAAAGTTTCATCATCATCATCATCATCATCATCATCATCTCTCTCTCTCTCTCTCTCTCTCTCTCTCTCTCACACACACACACACACACACACACACACACACACACACAGCGAGAAAATGGCAGACAGACAGACAGAGAGAAAGGAGGAACACAAAGTCAGTGCAATTAATATTACACATCTCATTCTCAGTGAGCGAGATCGTGATGCTAGAACTAGTTGTGCTGAAGACGGCACGTCCCCTACATCGTCTGCCGTAAATACAAAACTGTCTGTCACCCGAGATATATCCATTTCATTTCCCCTCTCACAAAGTGTGGAATACGAGTTAACGGCCTTGTTACAAACTTTCTTCCCAGTTAAAACTGAAATGCTAAAGGTTGGAAATGTGCGTGAGCTCTACCAAAAAAAAAAACAAAAATTGTTGTTATGGTAGTTTTTGTTGTTGCTGTCGTCGTTATCATTACTGTTGCAATGTTGTTTATATGTTTGTTTCTTCGTGTGTTTGTTTTGGCCAAAAGAGAAGCTGTTTGAACGCATAAACGTAAAAAATCGAACCAAAAACTACAACCAAAAATCAAAAACAAAAAACAGCAAATGTCAGACTGATTTTCTTGATTAGAACGGACCCGGACATCTTATTGTTTGTCTCGAAATTCTAGACGCTGTAATTGTAAAGCTTACGTTGTTCACGAGCACAAATAGAAAACGGTCGAGTCTGTGAGCGTGGAAACAGCACGGTCCACAGGCGACAACTCAGTACAGAAACTGCGACGCTTCTATCGATTTGCCTCCCTTCCAATGCCTGAAGCCCCACCCCAGAGTCCTGAAACTAGGGACATCTACATGTCGTGCCTTCCGCAGCAAGTGTGTGTGTGTGTGTGTGTGTGTGTGTGTGTGTGTGTGTGTGTGTGTGTGTGTGTGTGTGTGTGTGTGTGATAATCCGAGCATATGAGAAAACAAACTCAGTGAGGAAACAGAACTTATCCTCGTCATTTTGTTGTTTTAATTCTTGTTGTTGTTGTTGTTGTTGTTGTTGTAGGAGGTGGCGGTGGTGGTGGTGGTGTTCCTACATGCTGAGAAAGATGGGAGTATTGCTATATTACTCTACAGTATGACGTGACGTAGTAAGTGTAAGCAGTGAGCAGTTAGAGCAGAGCAGTTGTGAGTTCAGTTGTGAATAGACATTGACCCCCCCCCCTCTCTCTCTCTCTCTCTCTCTCTTATGTAGTCTTAATTACTGACCAGTTTAGCCTGCCATTGCAATACTGTCAATATGTACTTGTTCCCCCCCCCCCCCCGAGCATTATCATAAGCGGTGCTTGTTTATGCTCCCTAACCGCTGTTTACTTGTACGAAATGTATTGCAATAAACCTGTTTAAACCAACAGTTAGAGCCAACTACTGACTGAATCTTCCAAACGAAACTGTTCCTACACGTACACTAACGTCAGGACTGACTGTCGCTGCTGCTGGCTTCACCCTTCTCAGGGCGTCACTGACCTTCAGGACGTCACTGACCTTCAGGACATCACTGACCTTCAGGACGTCACTGACCTTCAGGACGTCACTAACCTTCAGGACGTTACTGACCTTCAGGACATCACTGACCTTGATCAAACAGATCGTCACCGCGATTCTGTCAATCAGCCGCAGGTCTGTTTATGGTCGGGACACAGTACAGATGCACGAGACCTCGATATTGTCAGCAACAATTCTGGCCAAAGCCGGACGACTGTTTTGTTTTGTTTTGTTTTGTTTGTCTGGGGAGGTAAGACAGTTGGACCTTGACCCCCATGAAACTGTATCAACCAATGTGTCCCGACTGTAATTAGCGACCTCCGAGTCCCAAGGAAGAACCTCACCCTCTCCTGGCGCTGTCTGTGAGTGTAAGAATCTCTCACGACTCCCCTGAGACCCACTCGACCCCCACCCACGCTGAATTACCGTCACGCTGCCCCTGGTAATGGTCGCTAACTGGCCCGCACGCATCGATCCCACGGACTGGACAGGGAGGGAGGGAGGGGAGATGCAATGAGGACGGCTGTAGGGTAGACCGTTATACGGGAGGACATCAGGCGCGGGGAGAACAACTACTGACTGGGTTATGATGATAACTGGGTTTGGCCAGAACGCCCCAGTCAAGCTCAGCAATGCATATATACATAGAGAGTGTGTTTGGGAGTGTGTGTGTCTCGTGACCCTGAGGAGCAGCAAACACTCTGCCCAACACTTCCCGTGGGACGTTCCGCCACCAGTATGTGAATTTCACTTCATTCAGAGACAGTGCTGTCGATCCACACCGCCATTCAGCAATCCAGTGCCTTGCTCATATAATACCCCGTAGTTTGGGCGACGCTTACATTTTCCCGGGGGATTTGCTAAGCTAAATATTCCAGAACCAAGAACCAAGGACCAGCAACCAATGTCAGTCATGAACACTGGTTCAATACATCTAGCCCTAACCCTAACACTAATCTTAACCTAACCTTAACCCTAACCGTAACCCCAGTTCAACAAATCTAACTCGAACCCTAACCCCGACACTAACAGTTTTCTGAAACAAGGACAAGTTTAGAATGACACACAACATTAGTGGGTGGGTGGGTGTTGGGGTGGGGGGTGGGTGGGGGTTAACGTCCTTTTCCACCACATACGGGTGATATCAAAGACGGGGCAACGATGAAAAAGCCAGCACAAGTATTTGGCCCCAGCCTGGATACGAACTCACGACCCGAGCATTAGAAGTCCAACGCTCTACCGCCATTCGGCCACCCCGGCTCCCCTTCAAAATCCTGGTGGAGTACATTTCCATGTTCATTCCTTCTGCTATCCCCTCATAACACAATCTGACCATTACACGTCCCGCGCACGTTTTGCAAAACAACAAGTCATTGCCGGCCATGTAGTGGTGCAGGCAGGGCGGGCTTATGCAAGAAACTGGTTTTCGTTTCCCGCTCCAAGGTCAGGCACACGGGTCAACAAAGACACACTGTCGTGCAGTGCGGAAGTGCCCTAGATTTACGTCCCTTGGCCATGACAGCGACAACAACACTGTACGTCCATTAGCGTGTCGCCAACTAACGGCTTTCACGCTCTCTCCCTCACTAATGAACAATACGGACGTAATTGGATTAGACTAAAAACGCAAAGCAATTTAAAGCTGCAAATTTCATTCCGACAGTCAGAATTGCTGACATGAAATACGCAATCATGCATACGACAGTTAAAGTCCCAACTTTCAAATGTTCTATGTTCACAAATCGTTGTGATCGAATGTTTTGGTAGTGTGTAACGTTTTTGTAGTGTGTAACGTTTTTGTAGTGTGTAACCATGGCGACACTTAGACACATGTACAGTGGCAATATCTCAGCAGCTGGCGTTCAGCCAACAAAAAGCTACAGGCTTCAACAGTTACAGTCAGGCATGTATGTGCGATCCACGCTCAGTTTTGTATTGGCAAATGTCAACACGAATATAAATACACATACATGTGCATATGAACGTATACAGTTAAAATAGCTAGAGTGTGTAAGGCATCGCATTGAGAATTTCATGTGTGCATTGTATGGTTGTAATATACGAGCACATGTAAACTGTATGTCAGTGCAAGCAACAACAGTAGACTGTCCATAGATCATAGCCCCCCTCAACCTCTCCCCCCCCCCCCAAACCAAACACGTAGTACTGTTCTGTAACTGTACACTGTACCTAATTAGTAATAGAAATGTATATCATTTTGGAAGTTCCTGATGTATGATGACCAACCATGAAAATACATATATTTCTGTACGTACCCCTACCTAAACAAAAGGAGAAACAAACATATGTTTAAAAGCTAAAGGCGACAGAAAAACAAGGCCACCGTGACAACGTTGCTGTCAATCATTGGATGAGTGACTTCTATCACAGCCCACGCGGCCAGAACTGGCAGAAGACGTCCCGGCGTGTACTGCATTCAGAGCTTTGTTTATCAGTAGCACACAGCGTTTCGGGCGTACATACTCACCAACACGTGCACCGCTCCTAATGTTCTGTGACGCCTCGTGATGATGGAATAGACACGTTTAAAGAAATTCCGTCTTTCTTACACGTTGACACTTTTTCCTATACAGATCTGTTCAATTACTGCTTGATTCTAAAAGGAGATTGCGTGGGAGAATTTGCCTTCGCTCTCGTTCTTTCATCGCTAGCCCGGTGCCGTGAATTTCCTTCCGAGCGTGGGCAGAATTGGATCACGTGATGTTTGGTTTTCCCAAAGTGCAAGTAGCTTATGCTGTAGAAGGCGTCATTTCAGAGTGGCGTCCTTTGAAACATAGTTGTCGCTTTTGAAGTATATTTGATCTCTCGCTTTGTGTAATAGCTGGTGTGTGTGTGTGTGTGTGTGTGTGTGTGTGTGTGTGTGTGTGTGTGTGTGTGTGTGTGTGTGTGTGACTACATCAAGTTCGGCCTGATTCGATGTTCACAAGATTGTTTTGAAGCAAAATCACGACAACCACAAACACAAAATACACTGTTGACAACTGCCATGGCCTTTCCTTCACCCTCCCCCGCTTTTCATGCTCCCCCCCCCCCTTTCCCCTCCCCTTCCCCTCCCCGCCAACCTTCAGTTGCCAGTCTGAGTAGAAGGACCCTTCAGCACACGAGTGAACATCTCTTGTTGCGGACGACATGCTATAGAATGACTACAGAAGACAGACAGGATATTGCTGGGCACGTTAGCCGTCCCCTGTGGGAACACGCGCACCACTCGCTGGTCGATGTCAGTTACACTCAGATTTGGTGCCTGTCCAGTCCGTCAGTATACTACAGACTCTATAGACTAGACTTTGCAGCACACTATTGGGAAAACACGGTTGGAAATCTTCTGTCCGTGGCGCATCCAAGTTCGTGCAGCAGGGAGCAACAAAGACAAAATCTAAAACAACATCTTCCTGTTGTAATGTTGTTTGCGCCCGTGTAAATGAGTGCTTCAAGCGTTGAGTTACAGAGTACAGTCCACTTTCGTTGTCTCGTATTTCCCGCACCTCTAAGTTCAGTCTTTGCGGACCTGTCGGGCGACAAAGAAAGCGTACAACGACTTCGTTAGGGGTTTCTAACGGCTGCAGTGTCACAGTAGGACCTTACAGTTGTCACAGCTTTGATTCCCACCCGTTTCCACCCAGCCGACACACAGTCAAACTCCCAGCCGCCCCACGATGCTCCAAACAGCCTTTGTGAATGTAGGGATCTAACTCAGTCCTGAGTCAGATGAATCGGGTGGGTGGGTGTTTGGGGGCTTAACGTCCTTTTCCACCACATACGGGTGATACCAAAGACGGGGCAACGATGAAAAAGCCAGCACAAATATCTGGCCCCAGCCGGGATACGAACTCACGACCCGAGGATTAGAAGTTTAACGCTCTACCATTCGGCCACCCCGGTTCCCCCAGATGAATCGGACTAGCCGTGCCAGTCCAGACCATGTTGTGTTACATGTAACTGGTAACATTACGGATGCCATTCCGCACACCAGAGTGGTTTTCCATGGTGAAAATAACCGCATTCACCTGGATCAAGAAATGTATGCAGGAAAAGGTAACTCCAGTGGAATTGAATGACTGACGCACAAATGCATGGACTTACCACCACCCCCACCCCCACCCCCCTTGTCCAGCGGCAGAACCTGGGACTTTCAATGCTCCGGATGTGAGTTCGATTTCCAGCTGGGATCAAACATTTGTGCTGACCTTTTCCCTCGTTGCCCCGTCTTTGATATCAGCTATGAATGGTGGAAAATGACGTCAAACTCTCCAACACCCATCCGCCTATCCTTCTTGTCCAGTGAAAGAATGAAACATGTTGATACTGCACATTGATGAAGAATGTCATGAGAACAGTAGGTTGCTTGTTTGTTTTTGTTTTTTTCCTCCCGAACGGCACAGCGTTCAAAGATTTCCTGAGAAGCAGATCTCATGATTTTGTTCAAATTAAAAACAAACAGATCGATTTTGCAAGAGCGCATCAAACGATTTGAACAAACCAGCCTGTAATGAGGGCGGAGGAGGGAGTGGGATGGTTTCTTAGAACAGCCGCCGTAAGAGGTTTTTACCCAGAATGCCTGCTTGTTACCACGACGACCGTTGAAGATATACAATCGCCATGATATCTTTTTCTTTTCTTTTTTTTCCTAAGGGCGGGGTTCCCTCAGGGCGTAATTACCTCCCTCTTTCCGTGTCCTGATAGATTTTGGGTTGTGAGGTGTGCAGCTGACGAGAAATAAAAAAGGCAGACTCCTCCAGGTCTAGTCTGTTGATTGGGAGTAAAAGTGTTGTGGACTGAACTGCAGAGTGCTTTAGGTTAGGTCACATGCAATCAAGGCATCAGAGCGGAGATGGTGGACACGGGGTGCAGTCAAGATGGCGGGAGTTTTCCGGTGCTACTTGGTGCTAAGATTCAAACATTGTCGCTCACTTCCATTTCAAAGTTGTTATTTTTCTGTTGTTGTGTGTTTGTTTGTTTTTGTTGTTGGCGTTGTTTTGGGTTTGTTTTTCCTCTTTTGTCTTTATTGTTTTATCACTTTTTTTACTTTTTTTTCCCCGGCGGGGGGGGGGGGGGGGGTCCAAACAATAGTACCTCTACCGAGTTTTTTCATTCAAAATGTGAATATCACCGAGTTTTTACAACGGATTTCCTTTGTCGGCGTGAAGGGAAAAGGCCGATTATAAACCAGGCGACGAGTTTCACCGACACGTCACTACAATGTGACAACGTGCGCACATTCTTATTTCAATCATCACGTAACATCTGTTGACGTCCTTTTTTTTTTCAAACCCTAATAGCACCAGAAAAATCTCTCCGCCATCTTGAATACACCCCGTAAAGTGGTGGAGACAGGAAAACAGTTTCTGGTGCTCAAGGTGAGAAGACAGAAATGAGTTTGTGAGTGATGAATACTTGGCCTGCTCCCGTCCAATCTACACGCTCCTTTGGTGGCGGGGATCCGGTGAGAAATGACAGTGTACTCTGCTTCTAATCCTCTTTTACGCCATCGATCGTGTTCTGCAGCTTTTTTCCCAGTGAACTGAGGGATTGGGAATTCAGTTTACACTCGCCTACTTCAAGGTCTTGTTCGTAGTGCGTGGGCAAACTTTCCCTCTACTCTGACGCTGAAATTGACACAAATGGAAGAACGACTCAAAGCAGCAGGGAGGACATCTCTGTGACACCGGCTTTGCTGGCGTTTAGTGAAGCCGATGGGACAGAGATGCATGGAGAATTAAAGTGAATGTGTCCTCGATGTCTCTACGTAACACGCACCAGCCTCCTGCCGTGTCGTTGTAATCAGAACCAGTGGCCTTCCCTCGTGTGGGCTCGGAATCCAGAGATCGCAGTGTGAGTGCTGAAGGGGAAGAACTCGTGTACTTAGGGCTGATAGGAGGAGAGAACCGAGAGTAATCATCACAGTTTGACATCGATACTTTTTTTCTGCTGGTGTCGCAAGTAATCTCCGTGAATACTGTCGGACTTTACTGGAGGATTTGACAGAGAGAGGGAGAGACACCTGATCCATGTGGTAGATGAAACACGACAAGTCATTAAGACAACACACACACACACACACACACACACACACACACACACACACACACACACATGATACCTCACGGCTCGCAAATTAGACAGATGTAGTCCATACCAGGGACTGACAAGGAGACAGGCGAGAAGTCAGAGACGGACCCGGGGAATTAACTCTGAAGCCTGGCCACAGTTCTGACCTTCGGCGGAAGGGGGGGGGGGGGAGGAGGGGGGTGCAACTGCTAGCGGAAAAAAAAACCGATGACGAGGACACGTACGGCACGTGCTGAACATTCACCACCTCTTAACTCAATTCCTGCCCTACCAAGTATGTTTGGGTTTTTGCACCAGTAGCCTCACATACACACAAAAAGTCATGATTAATTCAGTTTGTGTGAATGTTCATTTAGCTTGGTGTGAGTGTTGCACGTTGATTCTACTCGTGTTTGCTGCAGTAAGCGTCGTCAAGGAACCGGTAATCTTGCCTGATTTTCACATACAGGGCAGAAACCGAAAAAGAGTCAAAACGTGGGATATTCGTGTGCGGTACGGTATGTGTTAAAACGTCCACTTTTTGCTGTCCTTGTTTTTACGTGAATCCATTCATCAGACGTGGCATCGTTTCCATGGCAACATCAGTTCAGTCGCTACTCGATCAGCAACATTATGATGGAATTCTCACCCGACACCCACCCACCCCCTCCCAACCCACCATCACCCTCACCCCCATCACCGGCCCAGACCAACACCACCACCACCACCCCGTACACACACACACACACACACACACACACACACACACACACACACTTCTTTCGTCTGCCAAGATCTCGGCACGACCAAACTTCTGTTTGGTGTCTCTGTGTGCCTTACAAATGTAGCTCTCCGCCGCGCAGACGACTTACAACAAACCCCGGGGAACAGGACCAATCAACTTTTGATCACGTTTCCTCTCTGTTTTGCTTTTCTCCCTTCTCTTCTGATTTCTCTCCCTTGGAGGTGACGACCATTGGCACCTCTCACCGTCGGCCAGCCGACTGGCGACCAAAAATAGCAACTGTGACCATCAATCGATCACGTTCGGCCAACACTCGAGTGATCAGCTTGTGTACCCCGGCCCGCCGGAACGAGCAGTGAAACGTCAGCCCGGGCCGGTGCATGCCCGAGGTTGTAGATCACCACGACACTTGAGGAGGTTGAGGTGAACTGTGCGAAACAAAGTCTGTCTGACGTATGACGACGCTATGGTGGGGCACCAATAGACGACTCCACTCGGCAAACACTTTGATTATATACTCGTGTTTGGCTGCAATAAGAGTCGTCAAGGAACTGTTAATCTCGCCTGATTTTGGCATACAGGGCAAAAACCGAAAAAGAGTTAAAAAAAAAACAACGTGGGATACTGGTTTCGCGGTAGGGCATGTGTAAAGATGACTGGTTGAGATACTTGTGATCAAGGCAAGCCTTTTAGTCTTAACCCGCACGGTGCATTAGAAAGGAGCAAGATCAGTAATTGTAGCTCATCTTTATACCCCGGGTCATGGTGGCAACAAAACCGCCATTTACTACTGTCTGTTGCTTGTATGGCAGGGTATGGTGGACTATTCCTCGCCGCACATACCTGTCTCTCATGTGACGGTCGAGGCGCCGCAGGGCTGGTGAACGATGACTTCAACGGAACATTTCTAAAACGGGTAGACAGACTCTGTAAGTGTAAGGGAGTGCAAGGAGAGGAGTTCTAATAGTTACAGTGAGAGACATTCCCCTGGTCTCACACTCAGATGACAATTATTTTGCAGCGCATTCTCATTCTTGGTTGACGCACCCCTGTATTTACACTGACCGCCTCAAGCTGACCGCGTGGACTTTGTTTGTCCGAGATTTTGTCCAAGGTTGTAATCGGATGACTCACTATGTTCAAACACCGTCTGTTAAAGAATCAGTTTTAAAGATTTTTAGACTCACAGATTGTTTTGATCTGTTTTGGTGGTACTTAGCATGAGGGCAGTTAGACAGAGCCACAGTTTCACTGATTGAAACTGTTGACAGCGTTACGGCTGTACTCGACTTGGCAGCACACTGTGTTGCTGCAGCCCACATGGGAAATACGGCTGACTTAGTTTACACGCGTTTTCCCGCGTTTACAGGGCCATCAAACGTCAGTGTGTTGCATTCCGAGCTCTACTGTTCTCTAAGCTATCACTATGACAGTGTCGAGCGCACAGGCACAGTCACAAGCACAAATGTTTCAGAACAAAAGTCTCTCTCTCTCTCTCTCTCTCTCTCTCTCTCTCCAGAAATGTCACCTTTACATGTCACTGCCGTTTGTGGGGCCGTCGCACTGCACGTGTCCTTTCAACCGCTTCAATTTCAGGCATCAAAATGGAAACATGACGGGCGGCCCTATCAGTTTGGACGCTGTGGTGAGCACAAAACCTGTGATCTTATTAATTTCTGGTGCTATTTCAGAATCTGAAACCTTGCCGCTCACGCTGTGTATGTACGAAAAATCGACGATTCGTTCTGCGCAGTGAGAATGGAAGCGCTTTTAATCGCATTGAGTGAAATCTTTCAGAAGTTCTTTCAGAAAAAAAGTGGTGACGTTTCATCAATGACCTGACACGGAAAGTGCAGAGTTCTGACGGCGAACATGACTGATTATGGCGAGATGTGAAGAGGAGGGAGTGCAGCATGAAGGAGGGTGTGGGAGTGTAAGATGGGGCAGCGGCAACTCAAGTGGAAAGGCAGCAAATCGATGTTTGATACAGAACAGTAACCCAGATCGCGCTCTGTCACCGCCGGCACTTTAATCACCTATCACGCTCCGTCTGCCTTTATCTTAATGACCATCAGAGAGAGACTCAGAGAGAGGGGAGTGGGAAGGGAGGGGGGGGGGGAGTCTTTGCCAGAAGCCACAGCTGTCGTTTAGGACTTTGGAAAGTTTCAGAACTTTTAAATGTATTTTCGACATAAGATACAACCATTGTAGTAACTTAATGTTGATTGCGTTATTGTTTTATGCTGCTCTTATCATGCTGTTGTTTTATGTTGTTGCTATTTTCTGTTGTTGTTTGTTGTTTGTTTTTTGTTTTTTAGATTCTCCCCTAAACAGACAATAAAGTATTTTGAATTGAGTTGAATTGAATTGTTGTTGTTGTTGTTGTTGCTGTTGTTGTTCAGAATAGTGAGTCGATATTCTGTTTAAAATCTAACGTTGGTAAAATCTTACAACCGAGTGTTATGTCGACCATTTCACAACGCGGCCGACAGGCCATTTTGCAATATTATTTATAATCACTCCAGCCTAACTATGTAGTGTCTGAGTGCAGGGTCTAGTTTTCCATCGCGTATCAACTTGTGACAGTGGCCCATGTCTCACACTGAGACATCTACTATCTTAGTATCCATGAATGTTTTTTTTTTTTCCTGGATGTCACTTTTCCCCAGGCACGCCCCAAATGAGAGGGTGAGAATGTCAAGGGGAGGGGAAGATTGTAGAGGTGTCGGTGTTCGCCTCCGGTCCTTGTAGTGTTGCTCTCCTCCTGCCTGCCTGTCTGATTGTGTTACACTTAGCACCTATAACCATTATCAGTAACACAGTTACACTTAGCACTTATAACCATTATCAGTAACACAGTTATACCAGGCTGGTCGGAGATTCACAGTAGCCTGCAGGCTTTATGAAGGCTTCTTTTTTTGTTGTTTGTTGTTGTTGTTGTTGTTGAAATATTCTAAAATTAAAAACAAAAATAAAATACAGCAAGCGTTTCCTGTTCAAAGAGAGTACCCTTATCACCCTCCCCCCCCCCCCCGCCCCCGCCAAACCGTCCTCCCCCGCGCCTTTATATCAAAGTGCGCTGGAAAAAAAAAACCAAGAGGGAGCGCACCAGCTGGTACCTGACCAAATAAATGAAGCGTTTACACAAGAGGAACGAAACTAAACAAGTCGTTCATGCCGTGTGTCTTCTTTCTCCTTTACTGACACTGTCTAGACAGAAGGAAAAACAGTACTTCACACGCGCTGTTTCAGTGTATGTGATCCCCCTGAGGTGTAGGAAAGACAGGACAAGACAAGAGCTGTAGAAGTGTATGTGATCCCCTGAGCCGGGTGTAGGAAAGACAGGACAAGACAAGAGCTGTAGCAGTGTATGTGATCCCCTGAGGTGTAGGAAAGACAGGACAAGACAAGAGCTGTAGAAGTGTATGTGATCCCCTGAGCCGGGTGTAGGAAAGACAGGACAAGACAAGAGCTGTAGAAGTGTATGTGTGATCCCCTGAGCCGGGTGTAGGAAAGACAGGACAAGACAAGCGCTGTAGCAGTGTATGTGATCCCCTGAGCCGGGTGTAGGTAAGACAGGAGAAGACAAGAGCTGTAGAAGTGTATGTGATCCCCTGAGCCGGGTGTAGGTAAGACAGGAGAAGACAAGAGCTGTAGAAGTGTATGTGATCCCCTGAGCCGGGTGTAGGGAAGACAGGACAAGACAAGAGCTGTAGAAGTGTATGTGATCCCCTGAGCCGGGTGTAGGAAAGACAGGACAAGACAAGAGCTGTAGAAGTGTATGTGATCCCCTGAGCCGGGTGTAGGGAAGACAGGACAAGACAAGAGCTGTAGAAGTGTATGTGATCCCCTGAGCCGGGTGTAGGGAAGACAGGACAAGACAAGAGCTGTAGCAGTGTATGTGATCCCCTGAGCCGGGTGTAGGTAAGACAGGAGAAGACAAGAGCTGTAGAAGTGTATGTGATCCCCTGAGCCGGGTGTAGGGAAGACAGGACAAGACAAGAGCTGTAGAAGTGTATGTGATCCCCTGAGCCGGGTGTAGGGAAGACAGGACAAGACAAGAGCTGTAGAAGTGTATGTGATCCCCTGAGCCGGGTGTAGGAAAGACAGGACAAGACAAGAGCTGTAGAAGTGTATGTGATCCCCTGAGGTGTAAACGGAGACCATGAGCATATCTGGCAAAAAGCAGTTCCTGTAATTAGAATGCGAGCCCACACTTTAACAAGCACTATGGTGTAGTGCGCGTGAGAGAGAGAGAGGATGGGGGAGTCGTGGGGGAAGGGGACAGACTGCCAAGGGGACGGAAGAGAGAGAGAGTGATGGTTAATCCATGTCCTATGTACAGACAGCAATGGATTGATGTTTACAAAATAATACAATATGAGCCGCAATATTGAATTCGCTGATCCTAATATTAATGCCATTGCTACTGTGGATGAAAGGAAACATCACACTCAGCACAATGTAGGATGTATGCTAAAGATGGCAAACTGAAGTCGTATTGTTAGAGGCTGTTATACTTATAAACCGGGAGGTGAATGTCCAAAAGAGGAATGGTTTCCAGCTGCCAAATTTCGTATTGATTTTGTTGTTCAAAAAAGGCACTTTTATCTTTATTCTTTAAATTCAAGCTTCTTTTCATGAGTCATGTTGCCATGGGAATTCTACTGTAACTGGAAACGTTCCTCTCTAGCCTGATTCCAGAACGGTTTTCTACAGTCTTTTTGAGTGTGTACAATGACCAGGCATAGTACATGTAACTGGATGTTGTTTCCAGAACGGTTTTCTACAGTCTATCTGTACTGTGTACAAGGACCAGGCATGGTACATGTAACTGGATGTTGCTTCCAGAACGGTTTCCTACAGTCTGTCTGTACTGTGTACAAGGACCAGGCATGGTACATGTAACTGGATGTTGCTTCCAGAACGGTTTTCTACAGTCTGTCTGTACTGTGTACAAGGACCAGGCATGGTACATGTAACTGGATGTTGCTTTCAGAACGGTTTTCTACTGTCTTTTTGCAGTGTAGGACCAGGCATGGTACATGTAACTGGATGTTGCTTCCAGAACGGGTTTCTACAGTCTGTCTGTACTGTGTAATGGATTAACCATAGTACATGTAACTGGATGTTGAAACAGACGGAAAATGAGTTGTATCACTGATACATGTCTATATTTTCCCAGCTCTCTGACGGTTCTTTGTGCTAGGGATGACTTACTAAGTGCATTCCTTTGCCCGTGTTAACCAAGTGATGGACACAAACCATTGCGGAAGGCGGGAGAAGGGTAAAACTTTCTCTCGTTTTTTTGTTTTTTTTCACAGAAAGACGTCTGTTGGGTGGCTCAGGCCTTAATTTACAGTTCAGTGACGTCATGCTCTCCGAAATCCGCCTCCGTGGGGGCCATGATGAATAAGTCATGACGGGAACCAACAGCACCGTCCCTTCCCTTCTTCCATTTAAAAATCTGCAATCTGAACAAAAAGCCGCAAACATTCTCTCTCTCTCTCTCTCTCTCTCTCTCTCTCTCTCTCTCTCTCTCTCTCTCTCTCTCTCTCTCTCTCTGTGTGTGTGTGTGTGTGTGTGTGTGTGTGTGTGTGTGTGTGTGTGTGTTAAACTGCGACTCCTGCGACGGTGCACAATGCAGGCAACTCCGCCACAGTTGCAGAGTTTTCAGCGCTTTGGAGACCCTTACAAAACTAGAGCGTGAGTTTGCGGTCACTTCTTTGTGCGTTTGGTCAGTAAGCGAGACGCATGGCTACAGCGTCTAGCGGGTGTTGTGTGCTGCACGAGAAGACTAGTCACTGCGATCTTTCTCGCTCAATATTAAAACGCAAACTGAACTGTGAAATCAGGCTCCGCTTGGCTTTTATAGATATTCCAGGGATGCTGTAAACTCTGTAACTGTGACAGAGATGACTGTGCATATTGCATAGTGGGACAGTTTTTCTTTTAAACCACACTGTGGCGTTTTGTTGAGATTACAGATCTTTAAGCAGAGAGCTACGTGAATATGGAACAGAGTTAGAGGGGAATAATGTTGTGTGTGGGGTGAATTGACAGTGAGTGAGATCAACAATCGCACATGGAACATAGCGGGGAGGAATACAAATTGTTTTAACAAGAAGATGAAGGAAACAACATAACAAAAATAAGAACATAATGGAGTGCGTGGAGGGTGGAACTTACGAGCATCAAAATATAAGTTTGAAAACTGACACCAAATCTGACACCAGCGTTTTAAGAGTGAATTGCCGATCACTGCTTAACGAGACAACCTATGATGTCGACATGAAAGTGGTCTACAATGTCCATATGCAGCAATAGACGACTCCATTCGGCAAAGCCCCGCCACTTTACTCTGCTGTGTATTGGCAAAACACAGTGCATGTACATGACGTCATTGTATGGGAAAAGGGTGATTTCAAGATGTAAGACATTGACGTAATGGTCTTTTTTTCTCAAATGACGTCACTGGACTTGCTGCTTTCTTTCCATGTTTCAGTCATATCAAAGTAAGTGCGCTTCCCTCGTTGTGGTGTATGGCAAAAAGTTTGCCAGGCCATGCCATATGGTGTGCGTAGTATGCCAATGGACGCGAATTCTCAGGCTGGACCCTTTAGATTGACAGGAGTGCACTGGGCTGGTTTATCTTGTCGACTTGACAATGTTCTGCATCATTCATAAAATGCTCGATATATATCGCAAGAATGACAATGAGAATTGAGAACTCTTGATCACACGTTCGGCTGTGTATAAGCTCATCAGAAAGAAAATAAATTTCGATAATCACTGTTTTAAGAGAAACACTGACAAAGAACTGTCGAATTTTGGGAAATCCCTTAGCCTGGAAGATGCACATGGACACACAGAGAGAGACATACAAGACAAAGTTTAACAGTTCCCTATTCACCGGCTTGGGGGCTAGATTTATGTGGGATCACTTTGCATTCACTGTAATGCTGAACTTTATTTCGAGAAGGACGTGTACGCTGTTGAATACATACTGTCCCTATTTTCTGTGTTGTCGCCCGTTGGTTAAAGCGTCCAACAGATTCGCTTCCCTTTCTCTAGGGTTTTGAAAACCACACAAATCAGTCCAGCCTGTCTCTAGGCGTCCTCAAACACGAGAGACCTCTCACGGTAATTAATTACTATCGTGTTTTGGCTTCCTCCCTCAGTGCTGTGCGCAGAATCAATCCGTAGTGAGGGCGTGATAAGACGGACACAGTGTTATCCGGGTCCCAAGCTAGATAGGACTGGTTCCACTTTTTGGAATGAAGAGCGTGACGAGGGGAGACTACTCCCAAGGGACATCTTGTTCAAGTTTTTTGACATTCTGGTGTAGCCAGCCAGCGTGTGTGTGTGTGTGTGTGTGTATGTGTGTGTGTGTGTGTGTGTGTGTGTGTGTGTGTGTGTGTGTGTGTGTGTGTGTGTGTGTGTGTGTGTGTGTGTGTGTGTGTGTGTGTTGCATTCCCTTTCTTCCACCACCTTTCTTCACAGTTGATGCGATTCTTCCCATGTCGCTTTCATAGTTAAGCAAACGTGGTGTTAGATTCAACAGCAAAGTGCAAATTGTAAAATTAATATTGCACGACACGGAGAGAAAGAAACACACAGCCTTCGTGGAGTTCCCCGGATATTCGCATTATGAGGCTCCCCTAAAAATACTCCTCCCTCCCCCCCCCCACCTCAAAAAAAAAGAAAAGTATGCGCACTGCGGCCGTTTTTTTGTTTTTATGTTAATTGTGAAGATATTAGTGCTTTACATTCTTGTCAACACATGCGTCCCAGCAGTTATGATTCCCATGAAAACAGACAGACTTTTTTTTCTTTCTTTTGTTTTGCATATTTTATGTCCATTTACCCAAGAAAACAACTTTACTCGCAAGAATGAATAACCTATTAGGGTCTCTTCATTGATAAGGGTTAATGGTTGCTTATTTGGGGTTAACGTCCCCGCCATAAGAGTGACTGGAGACGGACAAGGTTTAACTTTTTCACAACCATGTGTTCGTGTAGAGCCCTTGCATACCGTTGGCAACCACACACCTAGACCCCGGGCGCTGACGCGTACTGACGCGTAAAGACGCTGTTACCAAGCACCCACAACCCGTGTTATCTCCTCTCTCACTGTAGCCGCTATGCCCAATTTGTCCAATCAAAAATAGTTTTCCATAAAAGTGCTCATGATTGTCTTTCAAAACATACCAAACACGATTAGGAAACATCTGAGAAAGACCTCGTTCCAAAAAATATCGAAAAATTGCTTTTTAAAAATGAATAAGAATAATGAATAAATAAATAATTTTTTTTTAATCTCCCGGTTGGCAAGGGTTGTGCACGCACACAGTGCCTAGTTCACGGGGGAATTCCGCGCCGCGCGGTCATGGTCTGCAATGATTTAATTTTTACGTGAGTCCAGTACGTACGGTGCCTTGTGCAAGAAGCAGCATGAGGTATGTGACAGTTCCAGACGACTAATGTCTTTCCTCTTGATCCCTTGTCTGACCAGCCATCACTCACGTCAAGCACAGCTAATCACGGATCCACTGTCTCCCCTATACATTTTTCCCTCCATTGTAATCCTTTGATCATTGATCCGTAGCGGCAGCACGGAAACGTACTCTCTAATGGCGCCCAATGACGTCTGCTTGATTACGACCGAGATTTCACGTGTCATTAGGCCTACCTAGGATAACCATCCCTACTTCTACTGTCCTACTTCTAGTCTTCTACTTCTTCTCTTCTTCGTCTTCTTCTCTGCTACTTTTTTCGTGTGTTCGTTCGTTCGTCGTACTTCCTCAGTAATTTCGCGTAATGTTCTGTCAGAGCAATTACCTTGTGTTCTGGGGACGTGATCAGTCACTGTGTTCTGACAGTCCTAAAGGATCAGTCACACAACACGACTTTCAGTGACACTATCTGTGTCCGGCCACTGCTGTAAGGCCGTTTGCAATAGAGTTTCAATTTTGTAACTTCTGGTGCACATTTAGTGTGGACGTGGCGGATGGGATGTACAATGTGATGTTTTTGTAGCGCCCGACAGGTGATAAATCAATAAGACATGAAACCCGCTGTTTACAGACACTGGTTTTAATTACTTGTATTAAATGTTGAGTAGATAGAATCGTGTTCCCAAATGCTACGTCTCCTAATTGACAAACAGCAAGCGGGAAATACAGTGAAATATTTTTCTTCTTCTTGTGGACATAACCCCCCTTCAAAAAAAAAATAAATAAAAATAAAAAATAAAAATCAGGAATTCTCTTTGATTTTGTTTTTAATTTGGAAACTTTTTTTTTTATTACAAAAAAATAAGTCCAACCCGAAATAAGACGTAACTTGTCTGATGTCTCTAATTTGATTTTGCAGACAGCACAAGAAGCAAATAGGGCCATGGAGAGTTTTTCTACTTGTTCACTGCACTAGATTACACACTCACTTCTTTGTCCATGATGTTTCCATTAGAATGCAGGACAAATGAGAAGAACAAGAAGTCATTAACTTCCTAACATTCCTTGCTGTGATGGATAATGTCTTTCGACGTTTCCGTGTCGCAGTTCACGCACAAACCTAATGTCTTTTTCATGCAAATTCTGATTCCTCTGTTTTCTCCTGCTGTTGCTGTTCGTGTCTCCTGTAATTTTAATTTTCGCCAGAATGCCGCGCACGACAGAAAGTGACGGGGAAAATCCCACGGGGTTTTCAGGTAAACTCAATTACGGCCCACACGTCTCACTTCACAATAAACGTTTAAATATAAAGCAGAGTCATTCTTGTGGGGACACATTATAGACGTCTCCTTTCCTTATATTCACTCGTGATGCTACATGATTACAGACCTGCTAGTGAAGGATTATCAGTCTGGTTCCACATGATGGAATGTTTGACTCTCGGTAACACTCGGTAAAAGTAATTAGGGGCATGATCGGGGGCGTGGAACATAATGTACCCAGCGAGCCAGATACCAGCCTGACCTTTTGCTGAATGTTTTCCTCCATTCCATGAAAAGACATTGCATCCCAATATTTTCCTACAACTAAATACACCAAAGCTGATGGCGTATCATGGTGTGACTCCTTTCGGTATTTGTCGGCACTTCAGCCATCCTCTCTCTCTCCCTCTCTCTCTCTCTCTCTCTCTCTCTCTCTCCCTCTCTCTCTCTCTCCCTCCCTCTCTCTCTCTCTCTCTCCCTCTCTCTCTCTCTCCCTCCCTCTCTCTCTCTCTCTCTCTCTCTCTCTCTCACACACACACACACACACACACACACACACACACACACACACACCGGACACGAAACGTGTCAGAATCCAAGCCTCACGACAGCCAAAATCGAAAGCCAGAAAGCTGCCATAAAGACGGGATTGGAGACGGCAAAACCAAGTGCCAATCAATGTCACATTGGTGTAAAGCTCTTTCTTGAATTAACTTCCGACATGTAACAGCGCCGGTGTACACGAATTTGTTCTGTTACTGTCTGGGGCTGCAGACTGGTGTGTTATTTTACTAGGGTGGTTCTGCACGGTGCGTGTCCATAAAGTGCTTGTGTTCCTGAACGGTGTGTGTCCGTAAAGTGCTTGTGTTCCTGAACGGTGTGTGTCCGTAAAGTGCTTGTGTTCCTGAACGGTGTGTGTCCGTAAAGTGCTTGTGTTCCTGAACGGTGTGCTTGGGGAGGCGGGATAGCCGAGCGTGTAGAGCGTTGGACTTTCAATGCTCGATTCGTGAGTTCGAATCCTGGCTGCGAGCCAAATAATTGTGCTGGTTTTTTCATCGTTGTCCTGCCTTTGATATCTTCCTTATGCGGCGGAAAAGGACGTTAAACCCCGAAAAACCTAACCATAGAGTGCTTGCTAAAGTGAATTCTACTCGCAGACCACACTATAAAACACCACTATAGAATCATTACTAGATGGTTAGTGTTGTCTCGTGCTGGAAAGTGCGTGATGAGTGACTATTCACTCTGCACTCAGCTGTCCACTTTCCGCCACCCACGTTCAGACCATCAGATTGTGGCGGACGTCACGTCAATATGGCCATCAGCTCCCAGACATTCTTTTTATAAAGAAAAGGTCCGTCTGTTACCACTGAATCACACCCCTCCGACGTGGCTCGTGTCTCACCTAGATGTCTGTCGCACATCGTTAGATGTGGCTGCATGTGACGGATTAAGTTAGGAAAGACCTCATCTCATCGCCGTATAAACGCTTTAACCCAACTCCACCGTTCACTGTTTATCACGTTAAGTCTAGACGGCCGATTCGTTCCCATGTCATAACGAGAAACACGATTTATCAGCAGGCCGTACGTGTCACTCTCAATTCCCCTGCTGACTGCTGCTGTCTAAGAAACGCCGGCAGTCAATAGAAATAAAGGTTTTCTGCAGGAAATCGTGTGAATAATTGAGCGAGTGTACTGGCAAGAACCGCCAGTAGTTTGCGTAAAGTGAGTCGGCGCTCGGGGACTGCCACCCGACTCGTATGACGCCAACAAGGACACGTGCAAAGCGGAACAATGACAAACGGCTTATTGTCTGCCGTGGCGTGCACTATCTTATGTGTGTATCAGACAAGCAGCAAAAGCCGGTGTTTCTCTATTTGTTGCATAATAATCGCCAGCTTTTGTGCGACCAAGTGCCTTCGGGGAATTGTTATATTTACCATACTGTCATAATTTACTTCCATTCTCTCTCTCTCTCTCTCTCTCTCTCTCTCTCGTGAACGGGCTAACCTTCGTCTGTTTGTGCTCTCGTGAAAATACTTATATTCTAAGTCCGTGCAAAAGCAATGTAGTTATCGTATATTGGTACCAAACTTGATGGTGTTCCTTAAAATTGTCTATAGCCTAATCCCGACGTGCTCGTGCAGGACTGGCAGGACCAGTGACGTCATTGCTGTCCATCCAAATCACATGAAGACAGCGCGTGTCTCCGGTCGCCCTGCCTGGGTTCCCTCCCCTGGGGGCAAAACTTTCTTCCTCGAGTGTGATCGTCGTTTGGTGACTGATGGGGTTGTCGTGGTCGCTCCGTTTATCAGAATGTGTGGCGGCCATATTTTCCTGTGTCTGCGTGCCTCTGGTAATCGACTGTGACAGAAGGCGTTTGCGAGTGTTTAAATACAGGACAGGGAAATGGAAAAACGCGGTGCCTGCTTCCTGGGGTCTTGGGAAAACGTAAGCTTGGAGTTAGGTTCCTGACATGTGACAGGAAATCGAAGGCTGCTTGGTTGCAGACGTTTCAGAAAGTCAGCATATTGAAAGGGGTTCACGGCGGATCATCGAGAACTTTGCAACTCCAGACTGGAAGATCATGGGTTCGGGTTACCAAGGTGAACAGTGTTTTTGTCCAGACCCCTTCTTTCCGAGAACCAACTTGAAAATGAACTTCACCCTGAACAGAGGACGTAGGACAGATAGAGGACGTAGGACAGATAGAGGACGTAGGACAGATAGAGGACGTAGGACAGATAGTTTAGTCCAGGACAGCACATTCATTTTTCTCTCTGTTATCTGTAAATAGTCAGGGTCATTTATGGATGTAGTAGACGAGCTGATGTTCCAGTCCCACTCACGGCCATGTTCCATCTTGCCACCGACCACACACAATAATAATTATACTGGAAGACACCCCCCCCCTCCCCCACCCTTACCCCCCTCCCGTCTGTTTTCATGGAGTACTGCTGCGCTAAAGAAGTGGACACTGGATTCTACTGGACCGGATTGGACTGGATTGGATTGGATCAGACTGGATTGGATGGGCTTGAACTGGACAAGATTGGAATGGCTTGGCTTTGGCTTGGCTCGGACTGGATTCGCTTGGACTGGACTGGACTGGACTGGACTGGACTGGGATTGGACTGGACTGGACTGGACTGGACTGGCTGGGACTGGACTGGACTGGCTGGCTGGGACTGGACTGGACTGGACTGGACTGGCTGGGACTGGACTGGACTGGAATGGAATGGAATGGAATGCACTGGACTGGACTGGACTGAACTGGGTTGAATAAGGTCAGTGTGAACGTGGTTCAACAAGTTCTAACCATTGTACATGGAGCTGCTGTAGCTTTCTCGCACACACGGACACAGAGGTTTTCAGTGATCTAAAAATTGTTCATCCGTCATGCAGATATTTCTGACAAAGCCCCTTTTCATCATACACGCAGGAAGAGTGAGGGGGGGGGGGAGAAGGCTTTCAGGTCAGGGGGGTCATCAATGAAGGTTGACAGTGAATCGATCGTGTTGGAATGGATCGCGGCCCAACTCCTAACGACTGCTGCTATTTGTAAATCAATATTGCCCCTATGACCCCCGGGCTAGTTGTCTCCCCGTTCGGCTCTCGTAGGAGAAAAAACAGGAATTGATGGCACGTAATCCGGGCTACGCGCTCAACAAATCCATCACTTATTGGGAGCGAGGCTTCTGCAATGTCACGTGGCCTTTATTGCGCGCGAGTTGTTTTTACAAGCTATCCCCCTTCAGCTTTCGATCGGTCCTCTACGTTTGTCTCCTCCTTTCAAACAGACCTGTCTGTCTGGGGGCAGACAAAGAGGTGTGGAGCCCGGGCTCAGATAAACGATACTTGGCGAAAGAAAGAGGGGAATGGAATACCGCTATGTTGGCAAAAAGGAAAGTTGTTGTCCAACATTAGATGAGTTTCGAATTCATAATTACGTGATATCAGAAACCGCAGGGTGTGTTGTTGTTGTTCTTCTTCTTCTTCTTGTTCTTGGTCTTGTTTCTTTTTTCTTTCTTTGCGGGGAGCAGGGGTGGCCGAATTGTAGAGCGCTGGACTTTCAATGCTCGGGTCGTGAGTTCGAATCCCGGCTAGGGCCAAATATTGTGCTGGCCTTTTTCTCGTTGCCCCCGTCTTTGATATCACCCTTACGTGGTGGAAAAGCCGGGACGTTAAACTCCCAAACACCCACCCACTCCTTTCTTTCTTTGCTTATTTCTTATTTTAACATAAATGTGAGAGCTTTGGCGAATCAGATGATAATTGAAGAATTTCATGAGTCTCACCCAAATTTAAAAATAAAGTCAAGAAACTATAACTGATTCTAACTTCACTTTCTGACTCATTGTATCTGTCTAACTTCACTTTCTGACTCATTGTATCTGTCTAACTTCACTTTCTGACTCATGTATCTGTCTAACTTCACTTTCTGACTCATTGTATCTGTCTAACTTCACTTTCTGACTCATGTATCTGTCTAACTTCACTTTCTGACTCATTGTATCTGTCTAACTTCACTTTCTGACTCATTGTATCTGTCTAACTTCACTTTCTGACTCATTGTATCTGTCTAACTTCACTTTCTGACTCATTGTATCTGTCTAACTTCACTTTCTGACTCATTGTATCTGTCTAACTTCACTTTCTGACTCATTGTATCTGTCTAACTTCACTTTCTGACTCATTGTATCTGTCTAACTTCACTTTCTGACTCATTGTATCTGTCTAACTTCACTTTCTGACTCATTGTATCTGTCTAACTTCACTTTCTGACTCATGTATCTGTCTAACTTCACTTTCTGACTCATTGTATCTGTCTAACTTCACTTTCTGACTCATGTATCTGTCTCACAAAAGCCCAGAGCAGACACAGAAGTGAAGAATGAATACACGGTTACACGTTATCCCACTTCTGGTGGACACATCTGTTGCTGCTGAAAGATCAGGCGAGAGTTTCCACACAAAGTCTTTTTGACTGCTATTTGTTTCTTTCTTTCTTTGGCTACATAGAGAGGGGATGAAGATGTTTAAGGGTTTAACGTCCTTTTCCACCACGTATGGATGATATCCAAGACGGGGTAACGACGAAAAGGCCAACACAGATATTCGGCCCCAACCGAGAATCGAACTCACGACCCAAGCATTGCAAGTCCAAGGCTTTACCGCTCGCCTGTCCCGGTTGCACGGCAACATAGAAATGTCATACAACACGATGATAAAGAATTACAACAAGAAAACCGCCCCTTCTTCAGGACAGTGGACCAACTGATTAGCACGCAAAATTAAGGTCATACCAAAATGTGCGTCCCTAGAAACCCTTGTAATATCAGAGTGAAACTGTTGCAATATGAGGATGAAATGCGTTCAAGTGCCTGTTTCACGCGGCAATCCGCCACAAGTCCTGATCAAACCCACGTCACCACAACAACACCATTATCAAGTCTGACGCAAATAGCGGGCACAACATGCGCTAACTGAAAGCGCACACCTTTCTGGCTTTATTGGTTGTAGCAATGAATACCCCGGCTTCCGAGTCACTAACTGAATATTGACCAATGAATACCCCGGCTTCCGAATCACTAACCGTGCTGAATATTGACCAATCCATTGCTGGTGCTTTATATTAACCGCATGTTGCATAATGCCAGTCGAATGTTTGCTTGTCCTTATAATGATCACTAGACTCCACGAAGCAGACGAAAATCTGGAGGTGAAAATGGCCACGTGGCGAGCATGGGTTGAAGTGTCTTGTCAACTAGAATAATCACGCGATGTCCGGAAGCAACTTATTGGCAGACAGCAGGCGGTAACACCCCTCCTTGTCGGAATCAGCAGCACTTCTGTCTCCGTCTGTTCCGTGAATGACAAGCATAATTAGCGTGCTCTCAGTGCAGTATGAGAGATACTAAGCAATGTCCATGCACATACACAGACTGTAATAAACTTTGTCTCGCGTTTCATCCGTTAACCCTTTCTGCACTGAGGCTACCATCATAAATATGTCTGACGCTAGCTGCCTGGAATCCCCCCCCCCACACCTCCCCCCTCCCCCCCCCCCCCCTCCCCCGCAGTGACACCAAATCGCCTTCTTTTGGTCATTCAGTTCTTTTTACCGCATGAAATACGTACACAACAGTAACCAAGGAAAACAGAAACCGTTTCTAAGGGAGATCACTCCAAGAAATCCCGGAAACGGCTAGCAATGGTGGAACAGAACTAAGATTTGGCACACTACTGACTGGTACGACTATGGTCATAGGGCGGCAGTGAGGACTGAAATCTGTGACGACTACAGTCGTATGTCGGACAGAGTGAGTTCAACGTCAGCATCTGACATGTCACGTGACCGCGTTTATATCACTGAAACGGCACCAGGCCGGCATATCATTGATTGCCACCTCTCTATGACGTGATCGAGATGAAAAGCACTAAGTACTGTCCTTGTATACGTGTCTTTCTTTGTGTGTTCCGCTGATCACGACGTGGTGGGAAAGGACGTTAAACGCCTAACCCCCCCCCCCCACCCTCACCCCCTGATGACGACTCCTCCGCCAAAAATGAGGGAATACAGTTTGTCTTATGTGTTGTCCTTCAGGAGTGTTACGAACCTGTCAGTGGTATTCCAAACCAAACGTGTTTTGTACAGCCAAGTAACAGTTTCCAGTGATTTCCCCGTAAACACCATTTACAAGTGAAAAAGCCAAGTTTAGTTGCCTGATACCAGTTTCCAGTGATTTCCCCGTAAACACCATTTACAAGTGAAAAAGCCAAGTTTAGTTGCCTGATACCAGTTTCCAGTGATTTCCCCGTAAACACCATTTACAAGTGAAAAAGCCAAGTTTAGTTGCCTGATACCAGTTTCCAGTGATTTCCCCGTAAACACCATTTACAAGTGAAAAAGCCAAGTTTAGTTGCCTGATACCAGTTTCCAGTGATTTCCCCGTAAACACCATTTACAAGTGAAAAAGCCAAGTTTAGTTGCCTGATACCAGTTTCCAGTGATTTCCCCGTAAACACCATTTACAAGTGAAAAAGCCAAGTTGTACTGCCTCAGTGTGTCCGAGTTGGCCTGCCCGAGTGCCCGTGGTTGTGGCGTGGGACCAACAATGTAAAGTGCCCCCTCCATCGATTCAATTATCAACTACTTGTGTCAGCAAATGGTCGCGGCTCAAAACGGGTCCACGTTCGCACGGGTGGCAGTCAAGAGGGTGGTGATGTTTTTCTGGTGTTACTCCAAAATCAAAAGTATCAACGACTACTGCTCTCAATGAAATCCATATGTTTGAAGCATGAGCATAAATGTGTCTTCACACGGCAGTTCCATTTGTCGGCGTGAAAGAGATTATCCACCAACGTTCTTACACCGTTATCGAAACGTTATCAAAACGTTCACCGTCATCAAATCGTTATCAAAACGCCATTACGCCGTTATGAAAACGTTATCATCCCGTTATCAAAAAGTTATTACAGAAAATGGTATCACCCCGTTATCAAAACGTTATTACACAAAACGTTATCACCCCGTTATCAAGGGGAGCCGGGGTGGTCGAATGGTAGAGCGATGGACTTCTAATGCTCGGGTCGTGAGTTCGATCCCGGCTGGGGCCAAATATTTGTGCTGGCTTTTTCATCGTTGCCCCGTCTTTGGAAAAGGACGTTAAACCCCCAAACACCCACCCACCCACCCCGTTATCAAAACGTTATTACACAAAACGTTATTACACCGTTATCAAAACGTTATTACACCGTTATCAAAATGTTATTACACCGTTATTAAAACGTTATTACATCGTTATCAAAACGTTATTACACAAAACGTTATTACACCGTTATCAAAACGTTATTACAAGTACAATGTAAATTTACACGAGTGCATGCTCATATTTCAAACACACGTGACGTTTCCTGAGAAAAGTCGTCTTTGAAACGTTTGGATCGATCGAGTAGCACCGGAAACCCCCAAGCCGTCTTAACTGCTCCCCGTGGTTCCACTCCATCCCGCCCGTAAGGGGCCCGTCCCGAGTGGGCTGTGTGGGTAAGCGTAATGTGCCCCAATGTGATTTACTCTCTCTTCTAACACCTCAGGAAGTCGTGGAGTCGACAGAGGCAATTTCAAGCTGTCCCGTCTGACGTAAAATTGGGTTATCCCGTCACATCTTACATGCATGATATAATCACCTCTCTCTCTCTCTCTCTCTCTCTCTCTCTCTCTCTCTCCTGAAAAAGTCTGTTTCCAGTGTCCAGACCTGTTTCAATTGGATTTTTTTTAAGGCCAGAAAACTAGCAGCTAACGCAAGGGACATCACTCGTCCTGTTTTTCTCAGTTGTAAAACTTACACTGAGCAATAACTATCGTAATTATCCCCCCCCCCTCCACACACACACAGACACACACACAGACACCGGCACACACACACACACACACACACACACACACACACACACACACAGACACCGGCACACACACACACACACAGACACACACACACACACACAGACACACACACACACACACACACACACACACACACACACACACACACGCTCCCCGGGCACATACCCCTTACATGTCAATGAAATCTGAAACGCCATATACTCAGTTTCAGAGGAGTGGAGGGGGGGTGGGACGGAGGGGATGGCGGGGGTAGAATGGGGGTTAACTCACCATCGCTTTCCTTGTGCATGTTTCCATGCGCCAATGCTTCTCGCGATAAGACGAATGCATATACACATATACGCAGCAGTTTTATCGGCAAATGGATCGTTCACTGAGACAAGCCCAGTCTCTCAGCTGCATGCATCACGTCGTGGTGTGCTGTAAATATATGATGCGCATGATACCATCGATCACATGCAGCTTTCCCTGTAGACTATAGGCAAAGTACACCGCTAGTGTTCCCTGATGAGGCGGATTGTATGCGTTTTCCATCACTTGGCTGCTAGCGTCAAGTGTGCTAATCACAGAACAAAACTATGGACGCCCAGAAATGTGATTCCATGAGATGCTCGTAGCGTGCGGACTTGAGGAGTGCTGGAAAGAGGCAGGCCAATCGAATCCGTGGATTTGCGTAAGAATCCACGGGTTTTAAGCCTTTTTTTCAGATAACGGGAGAGATAGAGAGATAGGGACAGGAAGACAGACAACAGACAAACAACAAACAGACAACAGACAGACAGACATACAGAGAGACAGACACGCAAGACAAAGAAAAGATTGTGGATTCCTCAAATACACGCTATCTCTGACCTCACGCTTTTTTTCCCGCCCTTATTAACACGTTGGAAAACTCGTAGTTTCCTGAAGGAACGGTCATCTCTCTACTCTTCCCTGGCCGTGTCCGTGCCGAGTATTGTCCGAGTGTAGTACTGTCGCTCAGCCATCAATTAACAGCTCGCTGAAGAGATACAGCTGTTCACTGAAATCCTTTAGTCAGTCCCAAGATATTGAGTCCACAACTACAAAAGACTCTAGTGACTAAGTGACTGACTGGATCACACTGAGCGCTCTAGCAGAATATGAATATTCGACCGCTCGCGCAAAGTGTAAACAACACTGTGTCGCGTTAAGAGCTGTACTAATCATCGAGATAGAGTATTTCCAGCGTACAGGCGCACTAACGAGCGAAACTGTTCCAGACGATAAGTTGGTTTGGCAAAGATGGAGCAAGCCCGCTTAAGATTCCGTACACGCTCTTTTCGCTTGAAAGAGAAAGCTAAGCTGACATACAGGATCTCAAAGACGGTGTAACGAAGAAATATTTGGATCCCAATCGGGATTCGAACTCACGACCCGACCATTGACAATCCAACGCTGTACCAATTGACGGCTCCCCCCCCCCTCCCCCCATTATGGTGGAAAAGGGCGTCAGATCAAGAACCAGCCAACCAAGGAATCACCCAAATCAATTAATTTGCCTTTGGTCTTGTTCATACGTGCCTGTAGTTTGAACTGTTGATAACTGTCTGTAGTATTGACTGTTGAGAAGTGTCTGTAGTTTGAGCTGTTGATAACTGTCTGTAGTGTGAACTGTTGATAACTGTCTGTAGTTTGAACTGTTGATAACTGTCTGTAGTGTGAACTGTTGAGAAGTGTCTGTAGTTTGAACTGTTGATAAGTGTCTGTAGTGTGAACTGTTGAGAAGTGTCTGTAGTTTGAACTGTTGATAACTGTCTGTAGTGTGAACTGTTGATAAGTGTCTGTAGTGTGAACTGTTGATAACTGTCTGTAGTGTGAACTGTTGAGAAGTGTCTGTAGTGTGAACTGTTGATAACTGTCTGTAGTGTGAACTGTTGAGAAGTGTCTGTAGTGTGAACTGTTGATAACTGTCTGTAGTGTGAACTGTTGAGAAATGTCTGTAGTTTGAGCTGTTGATAAGTGTCTGTAGTTTGAACTGTTGAGAAGTGTCTGTAGTTTGAACTGTTGATAACTGTCTGTAGTGTGAACTGTTGAGAAATGTCTGTAGTTTGAGCTGTTGATAACTGTCTGTAGTGTGAACTGTTGAGAAATGTCTGTAGTTTGAGCTGTTGATAACTGTCTGTAGTTTGAACTGTTGAGAAGTGTCTGTAGTTTGAGCTGTTGATAACTGTCTGTATGTGTGAACTGTTGAGAAATGTCTGTAGTTTGAGCTGTCGTGAACCCGCCGCATTTATCTTGTGCGTGGCCAGGCGCACGGCAATCGGATTTGGCAGGACCCGACTTTTGGCCCAAACAGTATTTGCAATTCCGATTGGTCCGATCGAATGTGCTTAGCACAACGTGAATACCGACACAACCCTCTCACACAACGTGAATACCGACACAGCCCTCTCACACAACGTGAATACCGACACAGCCCTCTCACACAACGTGAACACCGACACAGCCCTCTCACACAACGTGAATACCGACACAGCCCTCTCACACAACGTGAATACCGACACAGCCCTCTCACACAACGTGAATACCGATACAGCCCTCTCACACAACGTGAATACCGACACAGCCCTCTCACACAACGTGAATACCGACACAGCCCTCTCACACAACGTGAATACCGATACAGCCCTCTCACACAACGTGAATACCGACACAGCCCTCTCACACAACGTGAATACCGATACAGCCCTCTCACACAACGTGAATACCAACACAGCCCTCTCACACAACTAGGTATTTGAAGACACTGGTAGACCGGACGTCCATTGCCTGTTAAACGTTCTATCGTGCATCATGCATGGTGAAAGTGCATCGACAGCCATTGTGACTCTAAAGATAGAGTCTATTGTCGACAGGAAGAGTCACAACCGGTTCGTGTAGAGTTAAAATTTAATGCAAGCGTAATTTTAGGTATGTAAAGGCGGACAAGTGTATTTCCCGTTGTACGTCAGATCGTGTGTCAAGCAGCGTGAGCAACACTGATGGCCATTGTCACTAAATATAGGCTGGGTAATGCCGAAAGCGAGAGCCAGCTCCGGTCTATTTGTCGCGTAAATATTAATGAAAGTGTGTTTACAGGTATGGGGAGGCGGGCACAATAAAAGAAGTATTGTTCATCAGAAGAAAAGACGAACAAGCAATGTAATGTAACCGGCAAGGCAAGAGCAACTCGAGGATGTGGGAGAGATTGTGTAACTCGTCCGAATGTGTAGGTGATGGCTACCTGCAGGTGTAGGTCGGTGAGACACTCAGGAGAAGATCATCCACATTTGTTGGCGACCGGTGGGGCCCAAACGTTCACTGTTGTATAGCGTTGGGTTTGTTGCACCGTGTCGTCAGCGACAGTGAATGCTGAGTACCCTGTCGCTAGCGACACTGTAAGCGGAGTTTAACATCTTATCACTAAGACAAGACTGCTGACCATGGAATCGCTTCCTGAGGTCTTGCATGAGCGATGTATGGGCAATGGATGTGTGTGTGGCTGACTCGGGAGGAGCTCTGACGGTAAGTTTCAGGAGTTTGAGTGAAGATAATTATGTACCTACACTGTAGGGGAGCCGGGTTAGACGTATGGTACAGCTTTGGACTTTCAATGGTCGGGTCGTTATTTCGAATCCTGCCTGGGGACAAATATTTGCGCTGGTCTTTGTCTCGTTGCCCAATCAGTCTTTGATATCATCCATACGAGGTGGAAAAGGACGTTAAACTCACAGCGCCCACCCACACACGTGCCCACCTAAACGGTCTTGCGTTTGTTTCCTGTGCACGCGCTAGTTTGGTATATGTCATCTTTTAAAACACTTCGTTTATCATACCGTGTGACTTGTTTGTCGATGTTGTTTCTTTGTGTACAGTGTCGCTGGTAGCAGAGTACGTAGCTTTCACATTTGCCGGCGACACTGTACGCCCGTTCTGTAGTCTGTAGTCTCAAAACTGGACCACGTACATATCAAGTACTCATTTCAACACCGGTAATGAGGGGGTTAATGCAGATCAAGCATGAAAGAAAGTGGTTGTCTTACCTTGTGTATGATGGAGTTGTCGTACGACCCTTCACCCCCTATCCCATCCATGTCCATCCCGGGGGTGAGGGAGGTGGGGCGGCCGTTCTGAGACCCACCCCCCACTACCTGCAAGCCGCCACCATCCGCCATCATGGCTCCTGTCACGCCCGAATGAAGCTACTGAGTTCCACTGAGAAGTCACTGTCCCGAATCCAACTCCACACACCGGACTTTTACACAGGCCACCACCCGACGAAAGTCTTCCTGCCGACACCTGCCTGATGACGGTTGACGGTAAGTGCCGCTCACTCCAAGTCTCAAAGTCCTTCACAATCCCCAGCGTTCCCCTGCTATGTCACGGCCGGACTCACAGAATCTCACAGCGGAGTCCGGACGGCGGCGTAAGGACAAAACGGGTGTGTTGGTATGGCGTGGTGTTGACGGTAGTTGATGGTGGTGTTAGTGGCAGTTGCAGTAGTGGTGGTGGTGGTGATGTGCTGGCGGTCTGTGGCTGCTGCTGCCTGCTGAATGGCGCCCTGGGTGTAGCGTAGAGTAGGGTAGGCAGGGGGAGGGAGGGAAGGAGGGAGGAGTAGCGATGTAGAGAGAGTGTAGATCGATGGGGCTTTGCCTTGCTCTCTGTCTTCGATCCGATTCCGCACAGTGCTGCTTGCTTCCTCCTCCACAGTTATGCATACTCTCTCTCTCTCTCTCTCTCTCTCTCTCTCTCTCTCTCCCCCCCCCCCCCCCCCCGAGCGACGCACTTTAAAATTCTCACTGTAATAATAAGCTACTTATAGTGCAAGCACAGAAGACAACGTTTGCCTCGGAACAGTTTGCTCCAGTTTGTGAGTGACGTGTACGCTCCTAAGAATCTAAGTAGAGCTCGAAATGCAACACACTGCTGGGTGTGCGTGCGTGCGTGCGTGCGTGTGTGCGTGTGTGTGTGTGTGTGTCAGTGTGTGCGCGCTCGAGAGAGAGAGAGAGAGAGAGAGAGAGACTCAATGAAACTGTATTTTTGAACGGTTGAGGTGCTGACAAAGCCAAAGCTATTGCAGTAACTAACCTACTAACCTAACAACCGCTTTTGCTACTTAAGAACAAAAACCCCAACAAATCTGCAGGTAGAATGCTACGAAGCACAAAGTGAAACTAAGCAAATATGACACACACACACACACACACACACACACACACACACACACACACACACACACACACACACACACACACACACAACTGACATCATCATCAATGGACAGGCAGATTCCAGAGAAAGAAAGTAGTCCTAACTTCGCTGGCTACTGATCTTCGCCTGTCTTTTGCTTTGTTAAATTTGCATTTGTAGTACATGTACATAGAAAGCACAACAGGGAAGAAAGGCGAGTTTGTCTGCCTTGGAAAATGACGTTCCATTTCACCTCTCTCTCTCTCTCTCTCTCTCTCTCTGTGCGGGTCTGCAAGTCATTACACACATAGTCTATAACGATTTTCCGACTGGCGGTAGTAACCAGAAATAGCAAGTTTCGATCATTCGATTATCGCCCGTAATGGCAACACAGTTAAAAGGGACAGCAAAGTGCGGGCACCACACTACAGATCGGGTCATGTCCCTAATCACATGACTGTCACACTACAGATCGGGTCATGTTCCTAATCACATCACTGTCCCGTCAGTCACAGTGTCCTGACATGCTGCACGTGCAGTCTCCTCCTGCACATTCATGCCAGTCGATTTCAAATGACACTGTGGGTTGGGCAGTAGGTGTACATGAACATGATTGTATGACTGACTTGGCGTTATCTTCAATTCGAGCTCGTCTAGCTGAATGCATGCAACGATTCCGTTTCGTTGAAACTACGTGTGTGTGCATGGGTCCGTGCGTGCGTGCATCCTCTGTGTGTGTGTGTGTGTGTGTGTGTGTGTGTGTGTGTGTGTGTGTGTGTGTGTGTGTGTGTGTTATTTTCTCCTCGAAACAGTCCGTTGAAAGCATCGTATCTTGTTGTGTTCCTGGAGTGACCATTATGTAAAATGACATTTCGTATTTTGCCTGGCCGCATTTGTGCTGGCTTTTTCCTCCTTACCCCGTCTTTGATATCACTCTTGTGTGATTGGAAAAGGACCTTCAAAGTATCAATCTCGGCTCTAGTGTGGTGGGAAAAGGACGTTAAACCCTCAAACAACCAACCAATCATTCCGGCTAAAAATAATAATAAAAATAATAATAAAACAAAATAAAAGAAAGAAATGGAAAGTTAAAACTAAAAATGTAGAACACTGAAAATGAAAAATGACATTTGTGTAAACAGACCGCTGAAGTTGCATTACTCGCCTTGAAAATGATCATCGCGGTTTCGAAACTATATTTTAAATGTTACTTGTCATCGCGGATGCGAAACTATATTAGTAGTATAAGTTGCGACCCCTCAACCCTCAGGGAGCCGGGAGCCGTTTGACCTTAACCTGAGGTCACGTCCTTAGCCTCAGGTCAAGGCCCTGAGGTCACGTCCTTAACCTGAGGTCACGTCCTTAGCCTCAGGTCATAGCCCTAACCTGAGGTCACGTCCTCAGGTCACAGCCTTATAACTTCAGGTCATGCCCTTAACCTTATGACGTAAACTTTAGGAAACGACCCTATAAAATCAGGGCTTCACCTTATAACCTGATCATGAAGTGACAGCTGTCAGCGCCTCCCTATTTAGGTAGGGAGACCGGGAGCCATTTGACCTTAACCTGAGATCACGGCCATAGCCTCCAGTCAGGTAATACAGGGAGATCATAAAGTAGCAGCTGTCATCGCCTCCCATTTAGGTAGGGAGACCGGGAGCCATTTGACCTTAACCTGAGATCACGGCCATAGCCTCCAGTCAGGTAATACAGGGAGATCATAAAGTAGCAGCTGTCAGCGCCTCCCATTTAGGTAGGGAGACCGGGAGCCATTTGACCTTAACCTGAGATCACGGCCATAGCCTCCAGTCAGGTAATACAGGGAGCTCATAAAGTAGCAGCTGTCATCGCCTCCCTATTTAGGTAGGGAGACCGGGAGCCATTTGACCTTAACCTGAGATCACGGCCATAGCCTCCAGTCAGGTAATACAGGGAGCTCATAAAGTAGCAGCTGTCATCGCCTCCCTATTTAGGTAGGGAGACCGGGAGCCATTTGACCTTAACCTGAGATCACGGCCATAGCCTCCAGTCAGGTAATACAGGGAGATCATAAAGTAGCAGCTGTCAGCGCCTCCCTATTTAGGTAGGGAGACCGGGAGCCATTTGACCTTAACCTGAGATCACGGCCATAGCCTCCAGTGAGGTAATACAGGGAGATCACAAAGTGACAGCTGTCAGCCCCTCCCTATTTAGGTAGGGAGACCGGGAGCCATTTGACCTTAACCTGAGATCACGGCCATAGCCTCCAGTGAGGTAATACAGGGAGATCATAAAGTAGCAGCTGTCAGCGCCTCCCTATTTAGGTAGGGAGACCGGGAGCCATTTGACCTTAACCTGAGATCACGGCCATAGCCTCCAGTGAGGTAATACAGGGAGATCATAAAGTAGCAGCTATCAGCGCCTCCCTATTTAGGTAGGGAGAACGGGACTTAACCTGAGATCACGGCCATAGCCTCCAGTGAGGTAATACAGGGAGATCATAAAGTAGCAGCTGTCAGCGCCTCCCCATTTAGGTAGGGAGACCGGGAGCCATTTGACCTTAACCTGAGATCACGGCCATAGCCTCCAGTGAGGTAATACAGGGAGATCATAAAGTAGCAGCTGTCAGCGCCTCCCTATTTAGGTAGGGAGACCGGGAGCCATTTGACCTTAACCTGAGATCACGGACATAGCCTCCAGTGAGGTAATACAGGGAGATCATAAAGTAGCAGCTGTCAGCGCCTCCCTATTTAGGTAGGGAGACCGGGAGCCATTTGACCTTAGCCCGAGATCACGGCCATAGCCTCCAGTGAGGTAATACAGGGAGATCATGAAGTGACAGCTGTCAGCGCCTCCCATTTAGGATAGGGGTCCCACATGATGATGATATTTAACTGTTGGTTTTCATTTGTTTCTCTCAGTTACCCAGCAGACATGGATCCGCGATTTCAGCATCCGTTTACCTGTCTTATTGCAGGGCCTTCACAAAGCGGCAAAAGCTATTTTGTCAATCAGTGTTTAGATCGGTTGAAGGATATTATGGTCCCCGCACCGGAGGAAATTATTTGGTGTTACGGTGTTTGGCAACCGTTATATGACAAGCTACAGCTGCGTGGCGTGCAATTTCAGGAGGGATTACCTGATATGTCGAAATTTACAGGTCACAAACGCTGTCTTCTTATTATTGATGATCTCATGCATGAAACCGATTCTCGCGTGACACAGCTGTTTACGAAAGGAAGTCATCACCTGAACATCTCCGTTATGTACATCGTGCAAAATTTATTTGGAAAAAACAAAGAACAGCGAACGATAAGCTTAAACAGTCATTATTTAGTCGTGTTTAAAAACCCGCGTGACGCGTCCCAAATAACAGCACTGGCAAAACAAATGTACCCTGGAAAAACTCAATATATGTTAGAAGCATATAAAGACGCTGTTTTGCACATCAATTAAGTCGGCTTGCCACTGGTGATCGATTCCTCCTACGATAATACGGCGACGTGAAAATCGGTGTCTAACAGGTTTGTGTAATGTATACGTATCTTGATGAGACAACCACTGTTGTATGTCTCCGAGTTTCGCTTTAGGTACAGCTCTTTTTAAACTTTGCACACCACCAAAACTGCCAGGGAGCTTAGGATTATAGTACCGCTGTCGTAACGCTTTAGACATTTTTTTTTTTTTTTAGTCAAATAACGCCTCCCAATGTAGACGCGGCGATTTAAAGTGTCGGGGTGATGGTGATGATGATGATGAGCGAATAAGAGGAGATTCCTGTCGACGACGACGACGACGAACGCGAGGGCGCGATCGGTCTGCTGTAACTGAAGGCGTAGAGGGTGTTGCAGCATCCCTTAAAGACGACGCATGCCTGTTCCGTTGTAAGTAGTCCCAGCGCTTCAGGTTGCCTACAATTTCACGAGGTACGTTGGCGCGTTTCAAAGCACGAGCAAATACATTCCACCCCTGCGGAGTTTCCACTTTTTTCCGAGCGCGTAGTACATCATTGACTAAATCAGACATATTTGACCCGTCGATGGTTACGCCTTCGTATACCAACTGACCTCTTTCATCCCAGGTCAATTCAGGATCCTCTTTAAGATGCTCTAAAAGTAACCGCGCTTTCTTATGCATCGTTTTAGGAACACTGGCGAGGACACGGTTTTCTAATTTTTCTTCTAAGCTGCCAGCACTAGACGAAGGCGGTGCTGGCTGTGTTGCCGAAGCACTTTCAGCGGTGGTTGAAGCGATTTCCACTCTACCGATCGGTTTCTGACGGTACTCTTTACTAAAATGTCTGTAGCGGTGCAAAGCCTGTTCATAGCGTCTCGCTTTTTCCAACGGTTCTAATGCTGCATCTTGTAAAACTTGCGTTATCTCCTGGTCCAAACCGACAATATTCCCATTTAAAATATCCGTTACGGGTGGTGGTGGTGGTGGTTTTTGTTCTTGTCGTTTAAGCCATTCCGGGTCGACCAATACCATTTTCTTCGTGTACTCCATTTTTCTTGTTATTGCCCGAGCAAAACTTGTCCTAGCACACCTAATACTGGACCTAACACAGCGCCGAGAAATCCACCTTTCTGCAAAAGTGCTTTTCGGCGCTTTAAAGAAGTTTTCTTGGTCGCCAAGGTTCTAAGCGTCTGTTTATGCGCACGAAGTTTTTGTTTCTGACGCGGGGTCAAACGCACACGCCCTTTTAAAATATTGAATGAACACTCGCACAACGTTTGAATCAGTTCACGGTCCCCGGATCGGATAATAGCTTTCACGACTTGCGGTTTAGCTTTCGATAAAAATTTCAATAACGCCGCGTTGCGTTTTAGCCGCGTGCTCATTTTTGAAGATAAGCGGTCACACCTTGAGGCGAAAAAATATCAGTTCGTAGGCGCAAATGTTCTGGTGTTTCTTGTCTGAGATCAATCAGCAAATAACCGTGACTTTTTGAAACAGCGTCTTTATATGCTTCTAACATATATTGAGTTTTTCCAGGGTACATTTGTTTTGCCAGTGCTGTTATTTGGGACGCGTCACGCGGGTTTTTAAACACGACTAAATAATGACTGTTTAAGCTTATCGTTCGCTGTTCTTTGTTTTTTCCAAATAAATTTTGCACGATGTACATAACGGAGATGTTCAGGTGATGACTTCCTTTCGTAAACAGCTGTGTCACGCGAGAATCGGTTTCATGCATGAGATCATCAATAATAAGAAGACAGCGTTTGTGACCTGTAAATTTCGACATATCAGGTAATCCCTCCTGAAATTGCACGCCACGCAGCTGTAGCTTGTCATATAACGGTTGCCAAACACCGTAACACCAAATAATTTCCTCCGGCGCGGGGACCATAATATCCTTCAACCGATCTAAACACTGATTGACAAAATAGCTTTTGCCGCTTTGTGAAGGCCCTGCAATAAGACAGGTAAACGGATGCTGAAATCGCGGATCCATGTCTGCTGGGTAACTGAGAGAAACAAATGAAAACCAACAGTTAAATATCATCATCATGTGGGACCCCTATCCTAAATGGGAGGCGCTGACAGCTGTCACTTCATGATCTCCCTGTATTACCTCACTGGAGGCTATGGCCGTGATCTCGGGTTAAGGTCAAATGGCTCCCGGTCTCCCTACCTAAATAGGGAGGCGCTGACAGCTGCTACTTTATGATCTCCCTGTATTACCTCACTGGAGGCTATGGCCGTGATCTCGGGTTAAGGTCAAATGGCTCCCGGTCTCCCTACCTAAATAGGGAGGCGCTGACAGCTGTCACTTCAGGAGCTCCATGTTTCCCATCCCTTAAAGACGACGCATGCCTGTTCCGTTGTAAGTAGTCCCAGCGCTTCAGGTTGCCTACAATTTCACGAGGTACGTTGGCGCGTTTCAAAGCACGAGCAAATACATTCCACCCCTGCGGAGTTTCCACTTTTTTCCGAGCGCGTAGTACATCATTGACTAAATCAGACATATTTGACCCGTCGATGGTTACGCCTTCGTATACCAACTGACCTCTTTCATCCCAGGTCAATTCAGGATCCTCTTTAAGATGCTCTAAAAGTAACCGCGCTTTCTTATGCATCGTTTTAGGAACACTGGCGAGGACACGGTTTTCTAATTTTTCTTCTAAGCTGCCAGCACTAGACGAAGGCGGTGCTGGCTGTGTTGCCGAAGCACTTTCAGCGGTGGTTGAAGCGATTTCCACTCTACCGATCGGTTTCTGACGGTACTCTTTACTAAAATGTCTGTAGCGGTGCAAAGCCTGTTCATAGCGTCTCGCTTTTTCCAACGGTTCTAATGCTGCATCTTGTAAAACTTGCGTTATCTCCTGGTCCAAACCGACAATATTCCCATTTAAAATATCCGTTACGGGTGGTGGTGGTGGTGGTTTTTGTTCTTGTCGTTTAAGCCATTCCGGGTCGACCAATACCATTTTCTTCGTGTACTCCATTTTTCTTGTTATTGCCCGAGCAAAACTTGTCCTAGCACACCTAATACTGGACCTAACACAGCGCCGAGAAATCCACCTTTCTGCAAAAGTGCTTTTCGGCGCTTTAAAGAAGTTTTCTTGGTCGCCAAGGTTCTAAGCGTCTGTTTATGCGCACGAAGTTTTTGTTTCTGACGCGGGGTCAAACGCACACGCCCTTTTAAAATATTGAATGAACACTCGCACAACGTTTGAATCAGTTCACGGTCCCCGGATCGGATAATAGCTTTCACGACTTGCGGTTTAGCTTTCGATAAAAATTTCAATAACGCCGCGTTGCGTTTTAGCCGCGTGCTCATTTTTGAAGATAAGCGGTCACACCTTGAGGCGAAAAAATATCAGTTCGTAGGCGCAAATGTTCTGGTGTTTCTTGTCTGAGATCAATCAGCAAATAACCGTGACTTTTTGAAACAGCGTCTTTATATGCTTCTAACATATATTGAGTTTTTCCAGGGTACATTTGTTTTGCCAGTGCTGTTATTTGGGACGCGTCACGCGGGTTTTTAAACACGACTAAATAATGACTGTTTAAGCTTATCGTTCGCTGTTCTTTGTTTTTTCCAAATAAATTTTGCACGATGTACATAACGGAGATGTTCAGGTGATGACTTCCTTTCGTAAACAGCTGTGTCACGCGAGAATCGGTTTCATGCATGAGATCATCAATAATAAGAAGACAGCGTTTGTGACCTGTAAATTTCGACATATCAGGTAATCCCTCCTGAAATTGCACGCCACGCAGCTGTAGCTTGTCATATAACGGTTGCCAAACACCGTAACACCAAATAATTTCCTCCGGCGCGGGGACCATAATATCCTTCAACCGATCTAAACACTGATTGACAAAATAGCTTTTGCCGCTTTGTGAAGGCCCTGCAATAAGACAGGTAAACGGATGCTGAAATCGCGGATCCATGTCTGCTGGGTAACTGAGAGAAACAAATGAAAACCAACAGTTAAATATCATCATCATGTGGGACCCCTATCCTAAATGGGAGGCGCTGACAGCTGCTACTTTATGATCTCCCTGTATTACCTGACTGGAGGCTATGGCCGTGATCTCAGGTTAAGGTCAAATGGCTCCCGGTCTCCCTACCTAAATAGGGAGGCGCTGACAGCTGTTACTTTATGATCTCCCTGTATTACCTGACTGGAGGCTATGGCCGTGATCTCAGGTTAAGGTCAAATGGCTCCCGGTCTCCCTACCTAAATGGGAGGCGCTGACAGCTGTCACTTCAGGAGCTCCATGTTTCCCCCATTTATCTTGTATTACTTCACTGGAGCACCCTAACAGTTCAGATTATAAGGTGAAGCCCTGATTTTATAGGGTCGTGTCGTAAAGTTTACGTCATAAGGTTAAGGGCATGACCTGAAGTTATAAGGCTGTGACCTGAGGGCGTGACCTCAGGTTAGGGCTATGACCTGAGGCTAAGGACGTGACCTCAGGTTAGGGCCGTGACCTGAGGCTAAGGACGTGACCTCAGGTTAAGGTCAAACGGCTCCCGGTCTCCCTACCTAAATAGGGAGGCGCTGACAGCTGCTACTTTATGATCTCCCTGTATTACTTCACTGGAGGCTATGGACGTGATCTCAGGTTAAGGTCAAATGGCTCCCGGTCTCCCTACCTAAATGGGAGGCGCTGACAGCTGTCACTTCAGGAGCTCCATGTTTCCCCCATTTATCTTGTATTACTTCACTGGAGCACCCTAACAGTTCAGATTATAAGGTGAAGCCCTGATTTTATAGGGTCGTGTCGTAAAGTTTACGTCATAAGGTTAAGGGCATGACCTGAAGTTATAAGGCTGTGACCTGAGGGCGTGACCTCAGGTTAGGGCTATGACCTGAGGCTAAGGACGTGACCTCAGGTTAGGGCCGTGACCTGAGGCTAAGGACGTGACCTCAGGTTAAGGTCAAACGGCTCCCGGCTCCCTGGGGGTTGAGGGGTCGCAACTTATACTTCTAAAGCGTTACGACAGCGGTACTATAATCCTAAGCTCCCTGGCAGTTTTGGTGGTGTGCAAAGTTTAAAAAGAGCTGTACCTAAAGCGAAACTCGGAGACATACAACAGTGGTTGTCTCATCAAGATACGTATACATTACACAAACCTGTTAGACACCGATTTTCACGTCGCCGTATTATCGTAGGAGGAATCGATCACCAGTGGCAAGCCGACTTAATTGATGTGCAAAACAGCGTCTTTATATGCTTCTAACATATATTGAGTTTTTCCAGGGTACATTTGTTTTGCCAGTGCTGTTATTTGGGACGCGTCACGCGGGTTTTTTAAACACGACTAAATAATGACTGTTTAAGCTTATCGTTCGCTGTTCTTTGTTTTTTCCAAATAAATTTTGCACGATGTACATAACGGAGATGTTCAGGTGATGACTTCCTTTCGTAAACAGCTGTGTCACGCGAGAATCGGTTTCATGCATGAGATCATCAATAATAAGAAGACAGCGTTTGTGACCTGTAAATTTCGACATATCAGGTAATCCCTCCTGAAATTGCACGCCACGCAGCTGTAGCTTGTCATATAACGGTTGCCAAACACCGTAACACCAAATAATTTCCTCCGGTGCGGGGACCATAATATCCTTCAACCGATCTAAACACTGATTGACAAAATAGCTTTTGCCGCTTTGTGAAGGCCCTGCAATAAGACAGGTAAACGGATGCTGAAATCGCGGATCCATGTCTGCTGGGTAACTGAGAGAAACAAATGAAAACCAACAGTTAAATATCATCATCATGTGGGACCCCTATCCTAAATGGGAGGCGCTGACAGCTGTCACTTCATGATCTCCCTGTATTACCTCACTGGAGGCTATGGCCGTGATCTCGGGCTAAGGTCAAATGGCTCCCGGTCTCCCTACCTAAATAGGGAGGCGCTGACAGCTGCTACTTTATGATCTCCCTGTATTACCTCACTGGAGGCTATGTCCGTGATCTCAGGTTAAGGTCAAATGGCTCCCGGTCTCCCTACCTAAATAGGGAGGCGCTGACAGCTGCTACTTTATGATCTCCCTGTATTACCTCACTGGAGGCTATGGCCGTGATCTCAGGTTAAGGTCAAATGGCTCCCGGTCTCCCTACCTAAATGGGGAGGCGCTGACAGCTGCTACTTTATGATCTCCCTGTATTACCTCACTGGAGGCTATGGCCGTGATCTCAGGTTAAGTCCCGTTCTCCCTACCTAAATAGGGTGGCGCTGATAGCTGCTACTTTATGATCTCCCTGTATTACCTCACTGGAGGCTATGGCCGTGATCTCAGGTTAAGGTCAAATGGCTCCCGGTCTCCCTACCTAAATAGGGAGGCGCTGACAGCTGCTACTTTATGATCTCCCTGTATTACCTCACTGGAGGCTATGGCCGTGATCTCAGGTTAAGGTCAAATGGCTCCCGGTCTCCCTACCTAAATAGGGAGGGGCTGACAGCTGTCACTTTGTGATCTCCCTGTATTACCTCACTGGAGGCTATGGCCGTGATCTCAGGTTAAGGTCAAATGGCTCCCGGTCTCCCTACCTAAATAGGGAGGCGCTGACAGCTGCTACTTTATGATCTCCCTGTATTACCTGACTGGAGGCTATGGCCGTGATCTCAGGTTAAGGTCAAATGGCTCCCGGTCTCCCTACCTAAATAGGGAGGCGATGACAGCTGCTACTTTATGAGCTCCCTGTATTACCTGACTGGAGGCTATGGCCGTGATCTCAGGTTAAGGTCAAATGGCTCCCGGTCTCCCTACCTAAATAGGGAGGCGCTGACAGCTGCTACTTTATGATCTCCCTGTATTACCTGACTGGAGGCTATGGCCGTGATCTCAGGTTAAGGTCAAATGGCTCCCGGTCTCCCTACCTAAATGGGAGGCGATGACAGCTGCTACTTTATGATCTCCCTGTATTACCTGACTGGAGGCTATGGCCGTGATCTCAGGTTAAGGTCAAATGGCTCCCGGTCTCCCTACCTAAATAGGGAGGCGCTGACAGCTGTCACTTCATGATCAGGTTATAAGGTGAAGCCCTGATTTTATAGGGTCGTTTCCTAAAGTTTACGTCATAAGGTTAAGGGCATGACCTGAAGTTATAAGGCTGTGACCTGAGGACGTGACCTCAGGTTAGGGCTATGACCTGAGGCTAAGGACGTGACCTCAGGTTAAGGACGTGACCTCAGGGCCTTGACCTGAGGCTAAGGACGTGACCTCAGGTTAAGGTCAAACGGCTCCCGGCTCCCTGAGGGTTGAGGGGTCGCAACTTATACTACTTATATTTTAAATGTCACTTGTCTGAACAGCTTTTTGTCTAAGATTAACAACCTTACACTGGCAGAAACCAAATCTGTGTTGGTATTGCGAGAACAGAAAAGATTCCAGTCACAAACTTGGTCGAGGCGAACAGAAATGCCGAGGTGACAGAACGCACTGCGACTGGTAAAAAAGACTGGAACAGGGCGGCGGAGGTATTCCGTATAGGGAGAGAGAATGGAAAGTATTTTTACATCCATGCCGTTTGATTTATTTTTCATGAGGCTGATTGATCGCGTCACGTGTTTGTCCGCCGCGGGTTAAAGTTCTCTTGCTTCATTTGAGGAAACGTGGTAAACAGGGCAATTCATCACCCAGACACTGACATGTTTATCTTTATTAACGTGCAGGTTTGCACACTGACAAACACTATCTAGATCTGCTATAGTATGGAAGATCTATAATCCTTGGCTGTAGCCAGCGAAATTATAGCGCTCCATGATAAACTGGCTTTGTGTGCATACTGTCCGTTTCCAAGGTGTTTGCTTAAAGACCCAATGCTGAAGACTTGGAGGCTCACAGATCGTCCTAGGCTGTTGTGTCACTAGTTGTGTCGGACATGTAGTACGGTTCCTTGGGGGAAAATCGTCACACACCGGACAATTAGAACGTTATTGAACATTTTTCAGTGCTCCCGCAGATTTCAGCTCCTGGTCCACGTCACGCAGTTATGCAGTTGGGCATTAATTATGTCACGTGACGTGGACCCGGAGCTTAGATCTGCGTTGGCCGCGGATGAATTTCAATAAAATGTGCTAAAGAATCACCAGGGAAAAAAATGGTGCTTTTGTCCGGTGTATAACGATTTTACGATTCCATAAGGAACCGCACTAATCGTACCATGTGTACAGTACAAGCATCTCAAAGGCTGGAACTGACCAAATAGAAGACCTTACGAAGCGACGTAAATATCAAGAACTGAAGGAGTCAGACACGGGGCTTGTGACACGGTCAACTGCTGTGTAGGACAAGTTGAATTTTCGCCGGCATTGTCTCGCGTTCAGAGCTCTGCTAATCATTGTGATAGACAGTTTGGCACTCACAAGCGAGAGTGTTTTAAACATAAGCGTAGTGAACATGGAAACAGGCCGTTTAAACCGGTGAACTAGAGCCGCATAAGCCAGTAACATTTCCGCTACAAACTGATCGATCCGGATTCTTTTTAACCAACAGGAAAGGGGAATAACCCACACAGGGGAGAGAACTGTCACGCACTGCTCCCCAGTTCATTGAGGAGGGTCTGTGGAGGGAATTGCTTTTGGGTTTCACTCTTGTGTTGGTGCAGTCAGCCGTATTGTAATTCTGCCAGGGACCGACTATCGATTTCACAAAATGGTACAGTAGCGTGAACCTGCTCACGCAAACTCTCCTCTGTAGACTCCTTGTTTTCCACACAAACCAAAGAGAAACACTTTCGCTAGCACTCCCCCGCCACTTCCCCCATTAACCCAGGAAAAGATTGTGATTAATTTTACGAGTCTTTTTAGCCTTTCTTGCTGTATTCCAAGTGACACCGTTGTTTTTATGGCTCTCATACAATCAACATAAAGTAATGCTTGATTAAATTCTTTTTTCTTTTTTTTGTCAGGCGGTAATGCGCGGGTTTGTCTTTTCTTTTCTTTTCTTTCTTTCTTTCGCTCTGTCTGTCTGTCTTTCGTTTTGCTTGTTTGTTTTCACGTGCTTCTCACTTCTTTTTCTGTGTTTCTGCATTTGGTGCTGTGTTTAAGTGTGTGTGTGTGTGTGTGTGTGCGTGCGTGCGTGCGTGCGTGCGTGCGTGCGTGCGTGCGCGTGTGTGTGTGTGTGTGTGTGTGTGTGTGTGTGTGTGTGTGTGTGTGTGTGTGTGTGTGCGCGTGCGTGCGTGCGTGCGTGTGTGTGTGTGTGTGTGTGTGTGTGTGTGTGTGTGTGTGTGTGTGTGTGTGTGTGTGTGTGTGTGTGTGTGTGTGTGTGGTCACAATAAGGATTGGTACCTATAATTATTTTTGCTTGCTCAGAGAAAATGGAACTGGTACACACACGGGCTGTAAATGCATACGTTGACGTATCAACCAAAAAATAAGTATAAAAAAATCTAAACAAAATAAAAGAAACAGTGATCTTACACTATGTGTTATTTGACACCACGCGTGTGACTGCTGACAGTGCTCACTTTACACCAGTTTCACGCCGCCATGTTGGATCCCAGGGTCCTCAGTCTGGTCCTGTGTCTGGTGGTCATGGTTACCGTTCTGTGGTCAGGTCGGGCCAGTGTCACTGACACAGAGAACAATGCAGGCTTAAACAATGGGTGAATATAATTCCTCCCTCCCATGGCGACTGTCATAAAATTATTTGTCGCACGCCGCCCAGATAACGGTATTACACTGAGCTGGCCGGTCTGTGATATGTACATACTGAGCTGACTATGTGTGACTCTACATACATGATGATGATGATGATGACGACGACGACGATGGAAAATCTAGTGAGAAAATCAAGCTGAACTCAGTGAACACGCACGCTCGCCTGAACCAAGCGGCCTGTTCACTCCAGTCACGGTCACACACATCACCCGGCTAAAATTGGGTTTGGACCGACTCAGTGAAGGGTCAGCAGGGAAAACTCTAAATTAATATGCTCTATTTTTATCAAGTTTGTTCAAACAAGAGATTCGGGAGACTGGGGGGGGGGGGGTTGTTGGGGGTTTAACGTCCTTTTCCACCACATCATGGGGGGGGGGGGGGGGGAGAGAGAGAATGACAATGACAGCGACAATGATAATTTTTCAGCGGTTAAACTGAGCTTTACAACAAAGGTCCTCCGTTTTCACCGCACCGGCAAACTTAGGCCGGGCTTCCCCTCTCAGTAATCCAGGATGTGGCGTCCCCGATCACTCATGGGTTGCCCGGGCTACGGCAAACTGAACTTCACTCCTACTGACACGTCAGTGTTCCATCGAAAATATTTATTACCTTGTGCCTTTCTTTTTAAAACTTTTGCCGAAAGAGCGACGTGTGAAAACTACCCAGTTTCTTCAGATTTGGCTCATTTTGTGTCACATGGCCGTCACCGCTCCGTTGGGTACTCGGGCGCTCACACCAGTAGCAAGGTAGACAACTGTGTAAAATGGCGAAAACAGGTCGCTTGCTTCTCCACAATGTTTGCTTCCCTTCCTGTTCGCTGTCGATTCGGGCGTGTGTGGCCCGTCACTAGCGTAAAGAAACTGATTCTCTTGTACTGGGGGGGGGGTGGAAGGGGGGTGTCTGGCTGCCTGTACTATCAGCCAGCAAAGTCTTGCGTTCTCCCAGCGCCTTGGCACTTACCAGCCGAAGTGGGCGTGGCCACGCACTCCACACAAGAGTTGAGGTACCAGAATTACGTTATCATCCAATTCGTTCATTCGGGGATGTAGCTCAGTGGTAGAGCGTTCGCTTCGCATGTGAAAGGCCCCGGGTTCGATCCCCGGCATCTCCACTCTTTTTTCTGGTTTTTTTTTTTTTTGTTTTGTTTTTTTTCCCCATTTTCGTTTTTGTTTTGGGTGTTTCTCTTGATATCCTTCTGCAAGTCTTCTCAAATTATCATCACCATCGTCGATTATGTACTTTAGCAGACATCAACATGCCGTTCCAACTCTAGTACTGTACGTGACATCATTTCCTTTCACTCATCATAGTTTCACATGGATACTTTCACTGGTACAAGTAGAAATACAAACGAGCCTGTCTCATTCACATCACATAGACAAATATTTTCAAAACATATGATCGCTACTAACGCCGGGCTTTGAACAATGATCCGGCCGCGTTCAGTTAGACATCGGTCACACACAGCAGTCATAGTGGATCGCCGATTCATGTTCCAACTTTCAAATGACGTCAAGTTCTTACAAAGCAGGATATAATTATTGTTACAAAGGAGGATATATTTATTTATATATTTTATTATTTAATATAATTTAATTAATTTAATTAATTTAATTAATTAATTTTATTTTATATTATTTAATTATTCTTCTATCATTTCTGCGCCATAGTGAACAACATTACACTTTACTGATGCAGTAATAAGTTTCAGGGAAAATTCTAGCCGGGATTCAGTATTCTCACGGACATGAAGTCCTGCACAAAAAGAAAAGAAAAGAAGAAAGAAAAAAAAAAAGACACCAAAATAAGCACCGCTTCAATGCAGAGTTCCGTGGTCTTTTGCTGATGCCGGCCGCATGTAACGGCACCAGGCATAGATGGACCCAGTTCGCGAAATAACTTTTAAAAAAAAAATAATAATAATAGAACGTTTTGTGGTTTAGCGTGTCGGTTGCTAGAATTTGCCTGAAGTGAGATAAAATTATACAGAATCATATTAGGGAGCCTGAAGTGAGATAGAATTATACAGAATCATATTAGGGAGCCTGAAGTGAGATAAAATTATACAGAATCATATTAGGGAGCCTGAAGTGAGATAAAATTATACAGAATCATATTAGGGAGCCTGAAGTGAGATAAAATTATACAGAATCATATTAGGGAGCCTTCACCTGTGGGAAAAGAATGAGTAATAATGTGAAGAAAACAATACTTTGACAAAATTGAACAGGCGACTATTTTTTATTTTTAACATTCACTGATTACTGATCACTGATTTCTGACAAAACTGAATATGAAACAAAGCTTAAATCATTATATGAAAGAAAGCGTACATTAACAAAATTAATTAGTTTATACACATTGACACATTTACAGACCACATACACATCTATAATTTTGTCTCTATGCATTTTTTTCAAAACGCCCATTACAACCGGGCTAAAAAAAAAAAAAAAAAAAAACGGTGATAAAGGACACGGATCACTGAGTTTCAGAAAGTAATATTGCTCAGTGTGGCCTCATTCGAATTTGAACTTGGCCGGCGTTGTCAGTGAAAGGAAAGTTTCATAAACCGGTATTTAGCAGGGCACGGGTATGCAAAACGACCGTCAGTCAAATCGGATACACGAAACTGGCAGTGTATTTTTTAAAATATCCAATTAAATACTCTTTAAAAAAAATAATAATAAAAACGGGATAAGAAACAAAAAGTGGAGATGCCGGGGATCGAACCCGGGGCCTTTCACATGCAAAGCGAACGCTCTACCACTGAGCTACATCCCCGCTGCGAAAACTTGGCGCCGTAAAGGAGACAGATCATTGTGTGACGACCTGCGACCGCCACTCCTTGTGACCGCGATTGTGATTGGTCAGGTGATCGACAGCTGTTGCGCGGTTGGCTGGATAGTTTGGGATCAATTTCTTTCAAGCGGTAAGTTGCATTTAAAGTGTACAGCGTGAGAGTGAACAAGGACTGTGAAAGTGAGTGGACAACACCTTACAGCGCATTTCCTATCGCCCGGCCTATAAATACAGTGTTTTCTTTCATTAGTATACTACATATCATGGTACACTCAAATTCACTGCACTAAACTGACTTGCTTCCCTTTGTTATCCTTGCGGCCGGCAGCGTCCAATTTGAAGCGAAAAGCGATTTTTTTTTTTTTTTTTTAACAGTGGAACAAACGGATGATATAAGTTCAAACAAAAGCGGCATGCCGGCCGGCCCACCATGTTACATAATCTCATCGCCGGATCAACCCTGACGTGCCATTAACTTTTACTGAATGACGTAGTTTACTGACTGTGACGTACTTTACTGACTAAAACGTAGTTTACTGACTGTGACGTACTTTACTGACTAAAACGTAGTTTACTGACTGTGACGTACTTTACTGACTAAAACGTAGTTTACTGACTGTGACGTACTTTACTGACTAAAACGTAGTTTACTGACTGTGACGTACTTTACTGACTATAACTTAGTTTACTGACTATTTTCACCAATTTAGCTAGTGACAAACATCGCATACAATGACACAATAATACAAGATAGGCAAAGTCAAACACTGAAGTAAAAAAAAAAAAATGCCAACACTTTACTGATAATAACGTGGAATACTGTCAGTGCAGGCAAGTTTCACGCTACCCCCCCCCCCCCCCCCCCCCCCAAAAAAAAATAAATAAATAAAATAACATAATATAAAATAAAATAATAATAATAATATAAATAATAATTCATTTCCTTCCAGAATTCGGACTATACAGAGGTTAAAGCACGAGATGTTGGGTGATACTGACCATCTCATAATGTGTGTGTGTGTGTGTGTGTGTGTGTGTGTGTGTGTGTGTGTGTGTGTGTGTGTGTGTGTGTGTGTGTGTGTGTGTGTGTGTGTGTGTGTGTGTGTGTCTGGTTGATTCGTTGGAATAACTTGGTTACTACTCTGGTGATTTTTCTCGGCTTCAGAGACTGAAATTGATCAATGTACGGCTAAATCTTATCCGTTGAAAAATTAAGTTCCTTCGTTCTCTTCTACACCAATACAACGCGCACTTCTCCAACAGGCAGAGTAAATTTCTACACTTGAAACTTTTTAATAAAAATGATCATACGGGGATGTAGCTCAGTGGTAGAGCGTTCGCTTCGCATGTGAAAGGCCCCGGGTTCGATCCCCGGCATCTCCATGTTTTACTTTGCTATCTGCGCTTTTTCCTCCTGTACTCTTAGTTGTAATGATTTTCTCAGTTTTGTTGTTGTTTTTTCTCGACATTGTTTCCATTTCACCCAGCACTCTGAATCTTCAATGAAATTTGAAAATTACATATTTTGTTATTTTCTCTTTGCGTTTCAACACTTTTCATTGATAACAAGGAGGAACGGCCCCGTCCTACAAAGTTGTTTCTCCAAACTTCATTTTATTTTGTCTGTTTTGTTGTTATTGTTGCCGGTTCTCCCCTCTCCAAGTTCTACCAATGACACTAGATCCTCTACGACCTCGACCGATTAGCCACGTGACTGGGGGTGGGGCCGGGTGGGGGAAGAAGGGGGAGAGAGAGAGAGAGAGAGGCAGAGAGAGAGGGTGGGCGGGTGGGTGTTTAGGAGTTTAACGTCCTTTTCCCCCCACATAAGGGTGATATCAAAGACGGGGCAACGAGAAAAAGGCCAGCACAAATATTTGGCCCCAGCGGCCGGGATTCGAACTCTCGGCCCAAGCATTGAAAGTCCAACGCTCTACCATTCGGCCACCCTGGCTCCCCAGAGAGAGAGAGAGAGAGAGAGAGAGAGAGAGAGACGTCAGTTCCGTGATCTAAACATTTGACGTCAGCCTCAGGCAGGTCGTCATACACAGAGAGAGAGATGACGTCAATTCCGCGAAGTAAACTTTTGACGTCAGCCTCTAGCACTGAGATGGTCTGAGGATGCTTGTTCATGTCTTGTGATTTCCCTGTTGGCTTTGTGACTTCTCCGACTGAATTATTTTTCACATGAAATCTGGAAGATCTAGAGGGCTGATGAAATGTCGGAAGCAGTGACGATACTTGCAGATTTTGTCTGTGAACCAAACATTTGACGTCAGTCTCACGCTGCTCGTCTGACAGATGATACTTCTACATGTCTTGTGATTTCCTTGTTGCTTTTGTGACTTCCGTGACTGAATTAATTTTGACATAAAATCTGGAAGATCTAGAGAGCTGATGAAACGTGGACTTAAGTGCCTTGGATTGTACTTACGAAATTGCAAAACTGGAACTTTTTTGACCGGCGCTTCTCGCAGAAACGTGAAAAATTTGTTTATCTAAAAGCTCTGCTATTCTTAATACTAAAGCTATAATAGTGCAGTAGTTCATGTCACGTGTGCAGTTGGCACAAGTGACAAAAATACCGGAATGATGAGTAATTTGAAGCAGTCGTTTCATAGATATTTGGCCTTATATGCAAACCACCCCTACCTCGGAAATATTTTTCTTACACAAAATCTGTCAGAGCTACAGAGCTGTGCTACGAAAACAGGCAGTATAATTAGATGATCTTCCCAATTTCAGAAAATGAAGCCATTTGAACATTTTTTTCGAAAAAATTCGTGACATGACCGATTTTTTTCAAATCGGCGATAACTGTTCTCAAAATGCGGCAGGCTAAAAATCGTGAAAAATAGCTCTGGAGAATATGACTGCCCATTTTATCTCAAAGTAAAAAGCCGTCCGGCGAGGTGGTTTAGCAGATAGCCATCATTACATCCGTCCACACACACACACACACGTCAACTCCCGCCAAAAAGAAAGCAGCAGCAAAGTGTGCACGTCAGGTGTCTATGACGCAGATTTCGTTACGTCACTGTGTGCGTGAAAGTAAGCATATTGTGTGGAGAAACGTCACAGTCTTGTTTTGTATCACTGAAACTTGCTGCTGCGCGTAGCAAAATCTGCCCCGTCTCATAAAGTTGTTTCTCTATAGAGAAACAACTTAAAAAAGGAATGTCTGTCATTCAGACCAGGTACATGCTATCATAAATACACAATGTGAACGTAATGTTAATTCATGCCGAATGACTGAGCCCAGTTTGACCTTTTCTGCTGAATGTTGAATGTTACTCCATGTATTTATGTCTTGCATTTGTTTGAAGTTCATAATAGACGACTCCACTCGGCAAGCCCTGAGGCCAAAACCCCGCCCCTCAACTATTTACTCGGTCGTGTATTGCCAAAATGCAGTACGTCCATGACGGCAGTCATTTTACGGGAAAAGGCCGGTGTGATTTCAAGACGACAGAGATTAACGTAATGGTCTTTTGTCTTGAATAACGTCAGTGGACTTACTGCTTTCTTTCCACGTTTCAGTCATATCAACCTGCACGTGCTTCCCTCGTTGTAGTGTCAACAAGTTTGCCAGACCGTGCCTTGTGTTGTGATCATTATGCTATAAGCGATTGGCTGAATCAGTTCTGGAGGCTCGACCCTTTTGGTTGCCGACAGAAGTGGAGTCGTCAATTGCTTGGGGACGTTCGAACACACCCAGTCCCTATATACTGCTGATCATTTGTCTCGCCCACGGTGCAAGTTTTAACAACGGCACAACACGAACTCAACAACGTCACAGAGCCTCAAGTTGTCTTCAGCAGGTGCGTGGCTTCCGCATCAAATCACATTCATCTGATGTAGGTGCAACTAAAAAAAAAAAAAATGGCGTTCATTTGCCGAGCGGTATGACTGAAAGCGGCTTTAGTGTTGAGATGCTTGAAATTATTCATTATTTTTATTCTAACAGAAAACTCAGGCCGGCATTGAGCGAAACAACGGAAAGCTCAATGTGAAATATCTGTCTGAGTGACACGCGCGAGAAACAGCACTAATCTCAAATTGTTTAATCCACAATGTGATGCAAACACATCTACACTGTACCATTGTTATTGTCCCAGTCATATATCATTTTCAAGATAGGTCTTACATCCGGCTGTGTTAAATGTCGGCTGGTGTCCTTTTCTTATCTACTGCTCGAATAAAAAGATAAAATTGTAAACCGACCAATGTAAAAAGAAAGAGAAAGACAGAGACAGACACAGGAACAGAAAGACAGACGGACAGACGGACAGACAGACAGACAGACAGACAGACAGAGAAAAGAAAAGAAATGAAATGTAAAAACCCCTCCCCAACAGCAAAGTGATTGTGTGAAGAATGTCCACTCACTGAATTGGTAATTTCAAAGTAAAGCGTGACAAATATTCAATAGACCTCCTTACCAGTAGACGGAGCTACATGTAGTATCAACAAGAGGGAGAAAGAGACAGACAGACGGAGACGGAGACGGACAGACTGACAACAAATCACCATCTTGCAGAAGAATTACCGACCGAATCAAAACAACAGGAAAAAAAATACAAAGATTGGATTGATAATTATAACTGGATAGACAAAAGAATTTTTTTTTCTTTTTTTTCGCCCCCTCCCCCCCCCCTTTTTTTTTTTTTTTTTTTAAACAAGTTTATTTTTTCCATTCGGGAAATTTGGTTTGTTTTCCCCCGGGGTAAGTGCGTCGCAGCGGTGCAACGCCACCCAACCAGAGTAACCTATTTTCTTAATTTTGAGATGCAAATGAAAATTACAAAGTGGATCAGTGTACACCTCACCGCTCCTTTCTTTTGGCCGAATCTGTCGAGAATGTTCAAGAGAAAAAAATTTTAAAAATGTAAATCCAGTATAAGTATTTCACTCTGTTACAAAATACTATCAGTTCATGGCTTTACTATCAACATACAATCCATCACGTACTCTCCGCTCATCCAGTGAAAACCTCCTCAAACTTCCTGTAGGCAGAATCTGAAATCTTTTGGCCAACGCTCTTTCCACCTTGCTACCCGTATAATCTGGAACTCGCTGCCCGCTAGCGCGAGACAGCAACCTACTTTGGCTTCTTTGAAATCAGAACTAAAAACCTCTAGTACCTTACTGTACCTGTTGCAACTGGCAGTTTACTGATTGATTGCCCCAGTACCGAGGCCAAAGCCCCGCTTTTGAGTGATGTGTGAATGTGCTATGAGTTGTCTGCCAAGAATTGCGCTTTATTATTATTATATTATTATTATTATTATTATTATTATTACATGTTGATAAATGTACGAATGAACAGGCAAACTGGATGATTCTCGTATCATAGTTCAGTGTTTCTCTCAATTTGGACGAGTGACCTTTTTATTTTTTAACTGGCGACGCGCTTTGCTAAACCCTCGTGAAAGCACAGGATTATTTCTGTGTTATGTGTTATGTGGTAGATGTACATGTATCAACTTCCTATTTATCCACCTCTGCACAAAGACGAAAGTAATGGCCTGCATTTGGTAATCCAGTCGACAAAGTTGTCTGGGATTTTTTTTAAAGTGTATTTTGTGCATATTTTTGGGAAATAGATGTTTGAAAACTTGTGACATAACTTTTTATCAATGATGGATATGATTGTGAAATAGCTGACGACCTCGGCACAAGTAAAAATGCATGGAGCGAAAAATTAATGTGAGGTTGAAAAAATTAAAGTATCGAATAAACCGCTATATACCTCCCGAGAAGCCCACGTGACACTTGTGTCACGTGACACTGATGTCAAACTGCTGTAATCTTGCTCAGTAACTGGCGTGCACTTCTAAAACCTTCATCAGACAGTGGGAAAAGTGACGTCATTTGAATAACATCGAACTGCTGTTTTGAAACTACTTGCTGTTTTTAAGTCCTTGAAAAGGGCTTGTCAGTCAGGTTTTCCACACACAAAAAAGCAGTCAGTGAAACTATGGATTTGGGCTGGTTTCACTAACGCCGAGAAAAAAACGGAAAGACCGTCAGAGAACATTGGCTGTTATAAAATGTGTTAGATCACAACTTACTGAATAACCTTTTCTCTGCAAAAAGTCCACGCAAGTGACTCCATAATACAGTTATGGCCGAGACTGGTTGGCGACTGAGATACCAAACGCACTATACTTAATTTTCTTTGTTTTAGAGTCGCACTTCAGTACACACATCAAGAGATGCCGCACTGATTTTTTTTTCTTCTTTGAACTGTCATAATACCAACTGGATGGCTCGTGCATATTGCATATTGTTGGTCCGATAGCTCTCTGGGTAATTCTGAAGTGTAGGGAGAGTGTTGAAAGTGAAACACAAACACAATGTACACTGACTTACTAGACAAAACAAAAGTTACAAATACAGTATCTTGATCTTGTCAGTCAGTGCATCTTTCTGGTTCCCTGACTGTTATTTATTAATTTATTTATTTTGTTTGTTGTGCAGTCATCCATGTACTTATTTAGTAGTGAGAAAAACAGTTTGTGCATGACTGAAAAGACTGAAGCTGATTTTTACCCAGGCTTGAGAATTAGACTTTGTGTGGTCGGCCGCCAACACTGACGCTCCCCCCCCCCCCCGAACTTCAAAAGGGTTTTGTCTCAGTTCTGCTTTTTCACACTAATCAGCAGAAACCACTGAGGAGGGTTGTTTTATCTCAGGGTTTTTGTTTCCGGCTTTGTTTGCATACATTGTTTGTTTGTTTGTTTTTACTGCGGGACCAGTTCGTATCCCAGCTGGGACCTGTGACATATTTGTGCTGGCTTCAGTTTTCATCGTTGTCCCGTCTTTGATGTCATCAGTACGTGGTGAAAAGGGCGTTAAACCGGCCCCCAACACCTACCCACCCACCGGCCACCCCGTGCTGCAGTCACGGTGTGAAACTGATCAGAGCGGATAAAGACTAGAACTGACTGGACTAACCTACCACCTTTTATCAGCTGACCAACACCTTTTCGGTTTATTGTCCGGATTAACTGAGATAATGACTGACTGACTGGCGACTGTCAGTCGGACTCGGACCTGGGCTAAAGGACACACCTGTACAAATACGAAACCCCTGCACACAAAGCAACAAATGAATGGCCCTAGGGGAAAATTGGTCAATCGCGACTAAGTCACTGAGGCCTGAGGTTCCAACCGTCACGTTACGCCGGCGAGGAGTCAGTCACGGCTGTCGGTCGTCACGGTCGCATAGGGTTACACTGAATCAGTGATACCAGTCAATACTCAGTTCACGGTTCCGAGTCGGTCTACTCAATACTACGAGACTCTACTCGAGGTTTGACTGAATTAGGCCTGCACTTAACATTGTGAGTTTTGTTTTGTTTTTTAATTAAAATTTTAACCCCTAGCATCCGTCGAGTGCCGGAGTCGGTCACTCTGCCGGACTGACGGAGTCAACTCAGGCTGAAGTTGATCAGTACTACGCGCCTGGTCAGTGTCACAGCGCTGATTCAACTACTCCTACTGCCAGGGGAAACAAATGTGTCATGAAACGCCTACAGTCATATCGCTAAATCGTTAGGGGGCACTTAAAAAAAAAAAAAAAAAGTTCAGTATTCAGTGGAGGGCCGTTTGGAGCGCGCTAGGCCTGCACTATGATGCGTGCATCGCGCCAGTCGTGTGTGTAGCCGTCTCTACTCCGCCGTTGGGTGAGACCACACAACGCTAGCTGGGCCGACCAACCACCGACCTCATTAGCATACCAACGAACGAGAGCACGAGAAGACGCTGTGCCCCTACGGCACAGCCAATCGGCGAGCGAGAAGACCGGCCTCATAGGCCTGACGTCATTACAGCACTGACTATTATGGGATACAAGTTGGCGACTGAGAGCAAGCGTCGGAAAGCAGCATTGTTTACTTGCTTTGTATGGAGCTGTGGAAGATGGGAGAGCGAGTATTCGCCGCCGAGAGAATTCTCAAAAAGAGAATCAGGAAGGTAGGTGACTTCTTGGCTTTGTTTCCTCGTCTACAGTATCGACTCGTGCATGCAGTGGTTTCACTTTCAAACGCACCCTATCATTATGTTTGGCAGGGCAAGCCCGAATATCTGGTGAAGTGGAAAGGCTGGCCGCCCAAGTAAGTTGCCTCTCTCTTTCTCTCACCGCGTCCCCTACAGCGCTGAAAACGCTGTCGGGGTTTGTGCGTTGTGTGTACTGTCTGTGTAGCGTGGTGTGTAGTGTGTTGGGCGCTGGTGATGGCCGCTATGAGTGACCCACTGATGATATGCGTGCAGGTACAACACGTGGGAGCCAGAGGAAAACATACTGGATGGACGGCTGATCGATCAGTTCCGAGCGAGGTCAGTGACTAGTAGTTACCTCCCATGACATCCTCTTACGCTAGAGAGGAAATGCATGCTATCGTTGGTTTTCCCCGTACCGACCCAGTTATCACAGTATTGATGGGGGAAATACATATTTCAGTCCCTGGGCATGGTTTCGAATCGTATTATTGCTAATATGTAATATGCTTGTCGCTCACCCTTCACTGAGTGATAAACTGACCCATCATATGCTCGTAATTATGTCCGTCAGTAACCCACTGCAGAAGTATGCATTATAAAATAAAATCATTATTTTAGTCAGCGTTGTGATGTCAGTGTGTGTGTGTGTGTGTGTGTGTGTGTGTGTGTGTGTGTGTGTGTGTGTGCCGCATGAACAGTTTCGAAACCGGCGCCACGCCGGACACACCGCCGTGACGAAAATCAGTTTTCATCTCATGATCTTTTCGCATATTCACTGAGTCACACAATTTGAACGCGGCAGGGTTGATATCATCAGTCAACGCGCGTCATGCCTAGACAGCTGACACTGGCACACTGATATACCTCCGCCTTAAATATAAGTATAAAACTGAAAAGTAGCCGCTGGACTGATAAGTGCAATCCGTTTGCGCAGGTGTAGGGGCCACCGTGTTTACTGGTCCACAGCGGCAATTAAAGTTTAGGTGCCCCCGTGTTTTTGACGGTTGAACCACTGTACCACGATACGGCCGTATCCTTTTGTAACCCGGGCTCCCCCCCCCCCCCCCCAATCCCGCGCGCAAATCAAGTACAATATTTGAATTGTACTTGGCCCAGTATTTGTAGCGAGTAATGGATAAAATACAAACGAACTGTAAAATGCGCCAACGGTGAACTTCAAAGCACCCGCCGCGAATATGGTTTGTATTTTCGTTCGTCAGTTTCAGCGTTGTCGGTGGAAACTGAGAAATACATTTAGTAATGAGAATAGATGAATAGATGAATCCGTTTACTGATCCGGCAGTGACCCTGCAATGAACTACCATATGAACCCAATTTACCCGCTCGGCGTGCATAAAAAGCAGTCAGGCGTATGTTATTGATCATTATCAAAAACAACATAAGATGTAGTAAGATGTTTCTCTCTGTTGTGTGCTTTGTTTTGTTTTAAGTCATAATCTTGAATCAGACTTTGTGACACAGCGGTTCATGCGAGAGATCCAGCACTTTTCCCGCCACATATTTCACCCGTCGGTCAAGTTTCTGTAAAACGGCGCATTCTGATTATCGTGCATAATTTGTACGTCCTTGTCTGTGCTTGACGTGTCGAAATAGCTCATGTTTTCCCCCACCATGGCCGGCGGACATAATTTTGTCCTATCATTTCTGCGCTGCAGTAGACAGTGTTCAGGACAAGTGTCCTATACGTGTATTTTGCGGTTAGCGGGGACATTTTGTCTTATTGTAGTTGGCACGGATATAAAGCCGTACCGTGTCATGTCGCGGAATCAGTTTGTACTTGTAATATGTATACATTTCCACGCCGGCTCACGTGTTACCGTGGTGTATTTTAAACACTGTGACCGTGTCGGGCCATTGATTGTAAGAATGACTGTTCAGTGTTCATATCCTCAAGCGCCTTTTGAAAATCGAAAATAAATGCAATTCTAAAATTCCGAAACTTAAATTGCTGAGCTCAGTGACCCATCGCAAGGCGTTGTGATTGTTATATACATTCGTGTCCAGCCAGTGTTTGAGAGAAAGCTTGTGGTTCACGTTAGCGTGCGTGTGGGTTTTTGCTCGCGGCGCTTTGAGCCAAGAATATGGGATGACTCGAAGCGCCTATATTAATTCGATTATTATTATTATTATTATTATTTTGTCATTTTTGTTGGGTTCATTCTCAAATAAAGAGACTTTCTGTATTTTACCTATTGAATACTTAGACATGTTTACCGCGTTTTTTGTTTGTTCGTTTTTTTCTCCAGCATTCTACAAAATACCACAATACGCTTACTGCATAACGGACAAGACAAATTCATTGATACATATTTTTTGCTAAGGGGCGTTCAACAGTTGTCACTTGGTCCATTGGAATGGACGTGCAACAGCAAGTTGAACAAAATCTCAACCAGTTGATTGAAAAGTTCTTCATGGAAAGTGATTCACCAATATTGAGTGGAATAAACGCACAGATTATATTTTGTAATTGTCACCTATTGTAACGTGGTTATTTTAAGTGCAGTCATCATTTTGTGGAGCTCGGACTTTCAGCTTAAAGAAAATTATTTTTCTGTTTTATCCCAAGGAATCGCATGGTGTCTTTTTCACGCAAAGGCCGAGTAACTATCAGGTATATGTACAACAGACATCATTTGCAGATCACACACAAAGAAAATCATCCGTGGCGCTTAGTTTTATTCTGGAAATTGGTGGTCGTTTTTCTTTCATATTTTTGTCCCAGGCAGTGAAATAACCAGCGGTTGCTTGCTAAGCGGCACACTTCATTAGCTGCGCTGACCCTCTCATCCCCCACCCCCACCCCCCGACCCCTTTCATAGCTGAGCTGCTTATGTTTGTTGCAGCATTTTATGTTGCGCCTGTCTTATTTAGAACACTACGGTTGTTGTTTTTTCAGCAGATAGCGATGGTTATGTCATTTATTATTTATTGGTAAGACACAAAACGGATAGTTTTAGCAGATAGCGATGGTTCTATTATTTATTGGTAAGACACAAAGCAGATAGTTACAGCAGATAGCGATGGTTCTATTATTTATGGGGTAGACACAAAACGGATAGTTACAGCAGATAGCGATGGTTCTATTATTTATGGGGTAGACACAAAACGGATAGTTACAGCAGATAGCGATGGTTCTATTATTTATGGGGTAGACACAAAACGGATAGTTACAGCAGATAGCGATGGTTCTATTATTTATGGGGTAGACACAAAGATAGTTACAGCAGATAGCGATGGTTCTATTATTTATGGGGTAGACACAAAACGGATAGTTACAGCAGATAGCGATGGTTCTATTATTTATGGGGTAGACACAAAACGGATAGTTACAGCAGATAGCGATGGTTCTATTATTTATGGGGTAGACACAAAACGGATAGTTACAGCAGATAGCGATGGTTCTATCATTTATGGGGTAGACACAAAACGGATAGTTACAGCAGATAGCGATGGTTCTATCATTTATGGGGTAGACATAAAACGGATAGTTTCAGCAGATAGCGATGGTCCTGTTATGTATTATTTATGGGGTAGACACAAGACGGGTAGTTTCAGCAGACAGCGGTGGTCCCCGCCCGTTTTCCCATTTCTCAACCAGTAACAGAGTAAGGCTGAGAGCAAAGGTTTCCTGTATCATTCGGTCCTTAAATTATGACTGAGTAGCACTCACAGCTGAACGCAGAACTGAAAGTGACAACGTTTTCTTTTAGAACTGACTTCTAAACATACGGAAAGTTTGAGCAACACGGTCAGTTTCCCACAGTTGAGGTTAGAAGTGATCAGTGTGAGTTGTCTGTGTTACTGGATGCTCAGTTTTGATACCCTGTAGAGATATTTTACGCAGAACAGTAATTTATCTTAAAAGTCGTGAAAATGCCTGAACGTGTTCCAACGACAAGAAAGCGATCTTTCGGTACGCTGTTGCTTTCCGACAATGTGTAAGTTAGCCCTCAAGCTTGAGCTTTGTTCAGTACACATGACCTTGTAACTTTGCAGTTTTTTTCCTTTTCTAGTTTTTTTTTTTCCCATTTCCCGGGTCATCCTGACATATAGGCGCTGCTTGTTTGTTTAGAACAAAATCGCTTATGCAACATGCATGCCTTGATAATAAATGATTTGTATGGGACGAAAGTACAGAGGTGGTGAGTGTTAGCGATTCTGACGAGTCGAGTTTTTGAAGTGGATGTAATGAGTGCGTGCGTTTATGCGTGCATACGGTGTGATATGAAGAGGGTATAACATGTGTTGTTTTATGTTATGCGGCACAGGAAACGTTCGTAAGTACCTGTGTGAAGCAAACATCTCACACACAACCTACAGACAGATCTCACACACACGGTAGTGTGTAGTCTGTAGTGTTCACTGTAATCTACTGGTTTTGTGAAAATTCAGGAATCTTGTGACACGACTCAGTCGTCGTGAAACTGTGACACATGTTCAGACGTTTACCACTACATGTTGTGGTTGTATTTGTGTTCTAACGTGTATCGTATATAAACGTGTATTAAAACCGCTCGTGTTTTGCGGTCTCTTCCAGCCAGCGAGATGGTTCCACTTCAGGAGCAAGGCGGGGACCCAAACCCAAAAAGATGCGACTGCAGGTAGGTTTTCTGGTTAGACGTTAAGCCACGACATCGGCAAGAAAATAGTTGTCATATTTCACTGGCGTGCACTGTTGTTGTTTTGCTTGAAGTGGAAGTCTTCAGTGCGAGTGGTTGTTGGTGGTGGTGGTGGTTGTTGCTGTTGTTGTTGCTGTTAATATCCTTTATTCTTCAGGAGTGAAGTATTTTTCCCCATGCTGGTTATGCTTTTCTTATTTATTTTAGTGTAAATAAATTTGTCATTTTAGTACTTGTCTCGTTTATCTCTCATGTCGTCTTGTGTCGGAAGAGGAGCGCTTGGTCACACGATTGTCTCTTAGGACTCCACAAGATAAACCTTTAGTGTCAACAACAAGCTTTTTAATATGGGGCGTAGTTCTGAAGTTACGTATATAATAAAAATTTAAAATAAAAAATAAAAAAAACGTATAAATTTTGCGCGTCATTGTGTGCATCTAAAGTAATTAGTAATTATACGGCTTGAGGTGACCGGATTCTGAATGAGGTGGATGTGTTTTCAGCACAGAAAACATTGCACACTTATGACACTGAGGGAAGGGGGAGGGGGGGGGGTGAAACCGGCGCTGTTGGGGGAAAACATTCACATTCAGTCTTTAAATAGCACAGTGATTAATTGTAAAATTCTCCCCAAGTCTCCGCTGGCTGCGTATTTATGAAGTGGTGGTTTGAAATAAGAAAAAAAAAAACACCGGCGTGGCCACGGAGTTCATGCTACAGTCACATAAAGGATACGATGATCTTTCGGCGCCCGTAACCACCACAATCCTGGGGTTTCCGCACGGTTGCGGAGACTGTTGCAAGGCATCCTTGAGGAATTTTACATGCCGTATAACGGGCTTGCGGCAGATTATAACGCGGAGGTTTTTTGTTGTTGTTTTGTTTTGTTTTTCCGAAACCGCAACGCCGTAGCCCGTAGACACGCCGTATCCAGCATCGCACGGCCACAATACAGTCACCTCACAGTGTCCGTACGATTGTTACGGTCGCCGTACGATTTTTTAAGCGAAAACCTGGTGGAGAATGAGGGTTGACTTCCAACCTTGGCACATTGTCTTGATTGGGGGGGGGGGGGGGCATATGGAGGTAGTGTCAACATTTGTTATGTCAACAGGATGTGTTGTGTTGGGGTTCACGCCTTCACAGTTTCAGCGTAAGACACTTGCTTCACTGTTTATGAAGGAAATTATTGCACAGTACAGTTTGGGTACACGTTAATGTCTGCGTTCTTTTGTTCTCTCAATGTTCTTTTGAGTCAGTGGTCATAAATACATGTACTACAGTACTACTAGTTCAGTGTTTGTACGACGCCTTTAACACATTTCATACCGCACAATAGTGTCCCGCGTTTTTGACTCTTGTTCGGTTTTGGTCCTGTACGCGAAAATCAGGCAAAATGAACGGTTCTGTAACGGCTCTTATTGCGGCAGTCATGAGTAGAATCAAAGTGCGCTCCCAGCTGATTAGCCAAATTTAAATCCACGCGGATATAAATTAAGTATGATTTTTTTTTTTTTTTAGTGAGGCCACTGGTGCAGAATCCGACACTTACTTGGTAGGAAGTGAGTTAAACACGAAAGGCTGGGCAGAAGGCGAGATTCACTACAGATCATGTTTACTGTTTGGATTTCAAGTTCGCGAACTGTGGTCTTGTGATGGTGTTAAGTGAGTTCAGGCAGGCAGGGAGGCAAACACAGCGGTCGCTATGACATGAGTTTTATTGCAACAGGAAAACAAGCAACAAATGGCAGAACGGGGAGCGACAATCCGTGCAGTGACTCGCGGCAGGGCTGGCTGGCGACTGTCCAGTGAGTCATCATCATTAGCTTGCTTTACGTCCTATGGCTTTTGGCCCTTAAGGACAAGTTGTTCCTGGCGTGTGACTTTGGCTGCTTGGCTAGGCAAAGTCCAGTGAGGCGTAGCTCGCGGCTACTTATGCGCCCAGCGCGAGCCGCAAAGAAAGCAACGGCCGCTCGCAGCAGAAACAAGGGCTAGATGCTCGGGTAGCAGCGAAATCTGTGTTTGTTTACACACAGAAAACTAACAATAGCGGGCGTAATACAACAGCTACAAACTTCAAACAAACTGCATTCAAAAGAGCGTGAAAAGTACTTTAAGATGGCATAAGTTTGGCACATCATCAAAGTACAGAGAATTTCCTATCGCCGATTTAAGAGCGTAAAGACAGGGACCACGCATTTAAAAGGGGTGAAAATGGCAAAATACACCCGTTAAACTACAAAACAGCGCTAAAAACAAAACATAACTAAAAAGTACAAACTCTTCCGAAACTCCTATAGTTTAAATGATAACTTTAGGTTAAGTGACTGTGGAGATATTTAGCACTAAATGGACACAAACAAACA